>CAHIKZ030001868.1:620000-647500 GCA_903632075.3 Acanthosepion pharaonis
ATATATATATATAGTTGACTCTCTCCCATCGAGTTCGACATATGAGTGTCAAGCAGATCAGTTCCCAGGAAACTGACAGCCCGACAACAGCACATGAGATTTGATTATACTGGTAAAGGTTTCGTGCAGGACCATCCATGTTTTTTAAAGGGGGAGCGGCGAATACAGAGACCTGGTACACACGTACACAAGGTCCCCAAACGACCCTCCGCAAGTTTTGAATTCAGAGTCTTCCTTCTCCAGACCAGTTGCCATTCAAGGCTATAGAATCCAGTCTGCCCTGCTATTTACCCATAACTGGAGGGAGAAGAAGAGGATTCATACCTTTCCCAAGGGGATTAGCACGTACATGAATGTAATGGATTCGAGCTGCTTACCATTACTCCACTATGCCTCTTATACTCCACCATGCCTCCTATATATATATATATATATATATATATATATATATATATATCAATATAAATAAATTTCCAAGAGGATAGAATCCAGGTAGAAATCAATGTCCAGGACAGAGTAAGAATATAATAAAATTGGCTCAAACACTAATATTTCATGGTTATAATTTATTACATTGGAATCGTAATCACGATCCAAATCATCAGACCTATAAATTCAAAAACAAATCGTAAAATATAACTCCAGGTATAAAAAATAAAATTTTAGTGAGAGTGTATGTGTGGGAGTGGGAAACTAGTGTGAGAGGGAAATGTATGAAAGTTGTAGAGAGTGGGTAACAGAAGAAAGAAGAACAGGAAGGTCTAAAGGTGAAGGTTTTAAAGACGAGGAGTAAAATAATGGTTTAAATGAGTGAGATATGTATAAATATGAATTATTTTTCAATGCATAATTCGCTACCGATTCTCTGACCTAAATTAAAATTAAACAACAGACACCAGAAACATGTGTATACATTTGTGGTAACATTATGCATGATAAAAAAACAATATTATCTGAATTTAAAATCCAGTAGATGAGAGAGAGTGAAAAAGAATATATATATATATATATATATATATATATATATATATATCACTACAATCTTAACCTGTTCAAGTCAAACATTTTCTTTTCCTCCTATTCATATAAATTATCCATTAATGTAAACCTCTACCTTGAGTGGCTCCTGGGCCTTGTACAGTGTGAACTACTGTAAAAAAAAAGTACAGGATGTATCAAAAATACTTTTACACAATTTGGGGGTGAGTTACTCACACCTAAATAAGGTCAAAAGTGCATATCAACATATGTTCGCAAATCCTTTGTTTTTGAGTTATTAAATGTAAAGAAAGTTTACATTAGATGACACTGTGTTACAACGTAGGCTAGATTACATTTTTCATTCATGTACATTTGTGGCTTGTATGCCTTTCTTCAACATTTGTGTATAGTAAATAATTGTCAGACTTCATCCATTTCATTATATAGATATATGTCTAGATTATTCAACCAAGCATATATATATATATATATATATATATATATATATATATATATATATATATATATATATATATATATATATACACTTCACTATCTTATGTAATGTAAACTGCATAAAAAATAAGATTTTATGGTCATGTTAATTTGTTAATTTTGCCAACTTGTATTTTGTGTGTGTTTGGTTCATTTAAAAAAATTTTATCTGGTAAATTTTGAATTGTCTGGCAAAATCATTAAATAGTCAGTGTCAAAGGGCAGGCATATATATATATATAGGTAAATGAAATAACTAAATATTAGCAAGCATGCTGTCATGCACATGCCGTTAAGCAAATGAATAATTAATTTTTATACAATTTTAAATGAACAATAAGCTATATCTTGCACCTCATAAGTTGAATAACCAGTGAAACTTTATCGCATACCAAACATAGGTATATGTGTATTTATTAATATATATATATATATATATATATGTATGTATTAATAATTTGTCAAAGTAATTAATTACCGCCCATATTTAAGTTATTTATATATATATATATATATATATATATATATATATAATCAAATGAATAAAATAAATAAATATACTTGTAATTGTTCACATGCACATACATGTATCCTTTTGGTATAAGAAAAACAGTGTTCAGTGCTAAATAATAGAACTATTAAGTATATATTGGTACAAATACATAGTACCCTATGCTGCATAGGGTACTATGTAATTTTACTAATATACATATATATATATATATGTGTATGTGTGTGTGTATGTGTTTAAACTTTCATTAAAGACAACTGATACAATAGTCCATTAACTGAATTAAGACTCATTTAAACACGCACAGATACCTACTGCATATATAACATACTTGTCAAAAAGACAACTATGATAGCCATATTCATAATGTATTGACCATATTTGGAGAATTAAATAAAAAAAAAAACATTTCATCAGTCTAGATACATGCATAAAAAATGTACACATTCAGTTAAAAATCAAAATGGAAAAGGTCCTTGATAATGGCTGATAGACTAGTCAACAGCAGTCAGATATATTTGAATATTTGGATATTTTTACCCACTTTGTGTCCCAAAAAGAAAACACATAAAATAATACAGGTAAAATTGAATAAAAGCTTAATCACAGTACCTTATCAGGCTTCTTTAAAGAAACTTGTATAAAAGAGAGTTTGCTGTCAAAGTACACAATTATATATATATATATATATATATATATATATATATATATATATATATATATTTATTTTTATGGAAAACTAGGTAATACATATGGGTAGACCCAAGGAGGATAAAATCCAGAGAGCTCAATGTAAATCCAGAGCAAATAATTTAAATAAAACAGATCACTTTAAGGTTCATGTAACATGTAAAAGTGGTCTGTTTTATTTAATATATATATATATATATATATATATATATATATAGATATAGATATATTAAAGACATTTTTTTTATGTTTAACATTCTTTTATAGATACATGTATTTGTCCAATTCTTTAATATATATATATATATATATGTGTGTGTGTGTGTCATCATCATCATCATATCAGCTTAAACAGCAACCCTGACCTGATTTAATATCCTAAAATAATAAATCGCTGAATGGAACACTTGTGTGGTTTCGATCCACCAAGCTCTCATCAGGTGGTTAACTCTATATATATATATATATATATATATATATATATATATATATGTAAAATGTTCTTAGAATGATAGCCAACAACTTGGTAAATATATTTTGTAATGTTCCTTTTTAAAAAAGTGTTTGCCATGATACTGGAATTGTTTTTATATTCCTTGCAACAAACAATTTCATTTTTGCTGCTTTTTGATGCAAAGAAGTCACACCTTCAGTTGCAGTCGCCCTCTTCCATCCAACTGTGAAGAAAGAAGGAAAAAAAATGTTTTCAAGGACAAATATAATTTTTCAATTTACCCATTTGAATAAATAATTTTTTCTACACTTTAGAGAGAGAAGCACAGGAAATTCAATGAAAATAATAATAGTATTACTATTAACAATAATAATAGTAATATTATTAATCATAACGATACTAAAAAAGAATAAAAACAGAAGAAAAATAGTAATAATGAAATATGACAATGAAGAAATAAAATAAGGAAAGAAAAAGAGAGATAATAATAATAATAATAATAATAATAATAATGAGAAGAAGAAGAAAGGAAGATAAGAAGATGAAATAAAAATCAGAAATGTAAGAAGGAAGCTGAAAAGCAGAAGGATATTAATAATAATATTTATAAGAATGAAAATGAAGAAGTAGGAGAAAAAAGAATGAAAGAAAAAAAAGCCAATGAAAGAAAGAAGAAGAAGAAGAAGAAATAAAAAAGAAGAAAATGAGAAAAAGAAAAATTAGAATGCAATGAAGGAAAGTCTATGATAGTAAGTAGAATGAGGAGAAGGAGAAAAAGAAAAAGATGAAAAATAAGAAAATGAAAAAAATAGATGCAAAAGAATGAAAACTGATGATAACAAGAAGAAAAAGAAAAAATAGGAAAATGAAGAAGAAGCAGAAGAAGAATGAGAAAAAATTAGAATGGAAGGAAAAAGCTTATGACAGTAAGAAGAAGAAGAAAAAAGAAAAAAGAAAAATTAGAAGCAAACGAAAAAAGTTCATGATAGAAGAAGACAAAAGAAGAAGAATCTGAAAAAAAAATTAGAAAGGAAAGAAAGCTGTTGATATTAAGCAGAAGAAGAAGATGGAGAATGAAAGAAGAAAAATTAGAAGCAAAGGAAAGAAAGCTGTTGATAGTAAGAAGAAAAAGTAGAAGTAGAAAAACAAGAAATAATAATAGTAAGAAGAAGAAAGATATGAAAGAAAATAATAATAATAATAATAATAATAATAATAATAGAAAAAAGGTAAAGAAAAATCATATAAATTAAAATATGACACTGGAAATATGACACTAGAATACGATATGACGATGGCAGAAATAAATATATTAAAGAAGAAAACAGTATTATGACTAATAATAATAATATGTAAGAAGAAGTGGAATAATAATAATAATAATAATAATAATCTCTATCTATAAAAGGCAGGATGTGTGTGTGTGTGTGTGCGTAATGAATGCACGGCCGCAATTTTCGATGGATTTACACTTTAATTTACATGCACATGCTCAAAGTTAGCAGGAAGGCCAAGACTGACTTTGCATTTCCTAACTCCCATCAATAGTGGAAAGAATCGATTTTTCCATGCTTCTACAGCAGTTTTTATGTATTTTGCGTCCATTTTCTACTGGCCAGAGTGAGAGCCAATAGCTGGCTGCCACGAATAGGCAGGAAGATTCTATTATCCAGCGTGAGAGCCAACAGCTGACTGACACGAATGTTAACTAGCATGCAAAAAAAATCGATAGCTGCATTTATCACAAGTGGGAAAAATTTAAATCTGCATGGCACTTTACTCCAATTGGCTCATTCGCTTGCTTAATCTCAACGTTGATTCTGATTCTGCAGAACTGGGTTGGTGTGAAAAAGTATTTGTTGTTAACATTCTTTTTTCATTCAGTTTTTCCAGATACGAGTCCTTTTTTAAAGCTGATCGTTTTATGTTCATTTTGTTTAGTTCTTTTTTCGTAACAGATTTAATGTTTACTATAGAGCTTAGAAAAAATCCGCAGTGTGAGATAGGCAAGAAGTAAGGCATGTAGCAACATCAGCATGGCAAAGGGCACTCCTTTAAAGGCAAGGAAGGGCAAAAATTTTAAGTCAAGTGATAGTGATTGCTGTATGAGTGCGATTTTTGAATCAAGCAGGGGGCAATGCCGCCCATACTGCTGTTTAAAATTATAATAATAATTTTTGAATCTTAGATTCTGAATATCAATGGGCAATGCCAGACCATGATATCAATGTAGCTTGCATCTCATCAACGACTGTCATTTCTCACAGATGTAATGTGGCTTCCCAAGGATTTTCTACAAATATTTTCATGGCAAATGCTCTGATGAGCTACATTCACTGGTATACTAAATGTATGATTTTTCCTTGTGCTACTAGGTTGGCAAATATCAGTCTCTAGGTTTTCACTGTTGAAATGGTTAAATGTAACCGCCACTTCTACTTCTGGAGCTTTTTCTCTCACACTTCCCAACAGTGGAACTCCCTTCCTCTTACTTGCTTCCCTGATAGCTATGATGTTCAAATATTCAAATGTAATGTCAAGTGACATCTTCTGACGCCTTGTCCTTGATCCCCATCCTCCTCTTTATCCTTCTCCAAAATGCTCCTTTAATATGCTTAAAAAAAAAACTCTAACAGAAAATTTTAGGATGTAAACCCCAAAAACATTTCAATAGTAACACACTCCAGCTTTTTTCCATTTTGACATGTTCATTACCAGAGAATATCAGATAGACAGAAAAAGCAGAAAAAATATATAGCTGAAAATGTATATATATATTTGAAATTTATATATATATATATATATATATATATATATATATATATATATATATATATTTCCTGTTGTTTATAATATTCACCTAATTTACATAAGTGGAGTTACCCTTTTTGGTTGGACCATATAAATATGGGTTGGTACTGGAAGACAAGGGAAGATCTCATCTATAGTCACATTCTACAGAGATCGAATCAGAGAGCTACATTCTGTACCCCAAATGTATGGATGTGCTACTAGGTCAACCCATTCTGTTGCAGGAACAGTCTTCCCAAGAATATACCAAAACTACCTGTAAATATATTATACAAATTTTTTCATTGTTTCAATACATTTTGTTACGTACATTTTGTGTTGTATTATTATTATTCCATGCTTATTCAAGTTGGAGAGAATATCAGATAGACAGAAAAAAACACACACATATATATATATATATATATATATATATATATATATATATATATGTATATATATATATATATATATACCCTTGGGAAAGCTATGAATCCTCTTCTTTTCCCTCCAGCTACGATAAATAGCAGAACAGACTGGGTTCTATAGCCTTGGATGGCAACTGGTCTAGGAGAAGAACAACTCTGAATTTCTTTCATGGAGGGTCACCTGGGGACCTTGTGGCACTTAGTGCACCAGGTCTCTGTATTCGGCCCTTTAAAAAGTGTGGATGGTCCTGCACGAAACCTTCAACACTATAATCAAATTTCAAGTGCTGGTGTTGGGCTGTCCGTTCCTAGGAACTGACTTTCATGACTCCCATACATTGAATTTGATGGGAGAGTTGAGTATATATATATATATATATATATATATATATGTATCAGTGATCAGTCTCTGTATTTGGATCATAGCACAGCACTGAAAATGGCTTACGAGTCTGGCTTGTTAACTGATACTTTACAGTCGTCAATTTATTTTATATATAGGTTTTTAGGTAAACTTAATGATATAATTAATTAGCAAGACTTCTATATGCCATGTCCCTTCAGAACATGGGTGATCATGGCTCTCAACAACTTCCTATCAATTGAAAAACCTAGTGCAGAATCAAACTTTTCATACAACGCAGTTACTAAAATATAAGCTTACAGCCACAGCATGTCGAGCCTCCAGTTCCTGCATGATTACCAAACTTAAGCAATGTCAAGCCTGGTCAGTACCTAGATGGGTGACTACTTGAAATATAAGGTTCTGTAAGCATGGATGTGTGGGTGGTGTAATTGATTTTTTGGAATTGTTAATCAGAGAGCCAAGTTCCAATTCTAGTTGGGTTCGTTATATTCACTTACATCCAAATAACCTTGGGAAAGGTATGAATCCACTTCTTCTCCCTCAGGTATACATTAATTAGTAAGACTTCTATATGCCATGTCCCTTCAAAACATGGGTGATCATGGCTCTCCACAACTTCCTATCAATTGTAACTCCAAGCAGTGTTCCTTTTATCTCTGTAGATTTTTCACTGACAAGAAGTGGAATGATTATATTGAATCAGTTACGAGGTCTATTGTTGGTTCACTGTGTAATGCCAGAAAATATTTCTCACCTGATCTTGCACATTTATACATCTAACATTCATCCATGCATTAAATACTACTACCATATCTCGTCAGGTGCACCTGCTCTTTGTCTAGAGATTCTTTGAGTGTTTGGAATGTTATTGGTCTTGACACGGCATCTCAACTTCAGTCATATCTCCTCCACTATGACATGGCTTCCCTGTTTTAATTTTTCTATAAATATTTTCATATTGTTCTAATAAGCGCTAT
The DNA here is from genome assembly GCA_903632075.3 of Acanthosepion pharaonis. NCBI lineage: Eukaryota > Metazoa > Mollusca > Cephalopoda > Sepiida > Sepiidae > Acanthosepion > Acanthosepion pharaonis. Next base: position 627,694 of record CAHIKZ030001868.1, read on the forward strand.
TAATTTAAGCATTGTACTAGATTGGCTGTTAGGTCTCTTTTTACTGTTGGACTAGCAAGATGTGACTTTAAGTTCTATTCTAATGTTTTTTTTTTTTTGTTTTTCTTTTTTAGCACTTCTCACCTGTGGAAATCTCTTCCAGTTTCTTGATTCCCTGCTATCTAAAATCTTCAAAAATTTTAATTGCTATCTTCTTTCTTCCGAAAACCAGTTTCTTTATTTTTTTTCTTCTCTTTATTCATGTCTTCTCATTTTGTATGGCAGCGAATGCTTGACAATCTCCTCGAAGAGGAAGAAGAGACTTGAAGCAACGGAAATATGGTTCTACAGAGAGATGCTGAGGATAACATGGACTGAACATGTGGGAAACATTTTGGAGAAAGTGCAAACAAGAAGGAAACTTATTCTTAACATCAGGAAGAGGCTGTTGAAATTTCTGAGGCATGTTATGAGGAAGGAAGGTTTGGAAAAACCTGATACTCCAGGGATAGATTGAGGGTAAGTACGACATAACATACTTGATGAGCTTGAGCAAATGAATGATAGAAAAGAGTTTGGGAGAAATAACAAAAAGACAAAAGTTATTAAGAACTACAAGGGGCAGGAAGATGTGAAGGGCCATGATCATCTACGTCCTGAAGTGATTGATGAAAAGTAAGTTCCACTCAAACAACTTCTTCCCATGAACCATTGCCCTATGGAACATACTCTCTAGAGAATGTATCCCCGAACACTACAATTTTAACCTGTTCAAGTCTAGATTCAACCATTATCTTTCCCCTCCTATCCATATAAACTACCCCTTAACATAACCCTCTACCTTGAGTGGCCCTCAGTCCTTTAACAGGGTGAACCTTACTGAAAAAAATAACACAAAAGAACAAAAAGTAACACTCTCAGTAAGGCTTGGTGTTTTAGTGGAATTATTGACTTGCTTGTGGTTAAAATATAAAAAAAAAAATTAACTGAATGTAATATTATGTGCAATTACAAGAAATGATGATGATCCGGCATCGCAGCAATGATAGCATGAGAAACAATTATAAATTGATCTCCCAAAATATGAAAATTAGATGAATAAATAAAAGCATCTCACGATCAAAGCAACAGGGTAAAGAATAACACAAACTAATAATAGCAACAATGATTGAGATATTTGATGACTACTAAGATTACTAATACCATTAATTTTTCACCAGGGAAAAATGAACCAATGAAAACGGAGAGGAAGCCATATTTTTTTTTGTTGGCTTAGTTTTTCAGCGACCATTTTGTTTTTTTTTCTTTCTCTTTCAATCATTTCTTCTGCTTGTGGAATTTGACACTGGAATATTTTTAAAGTGAAATGGGTGTCTCTGAATGTTCCAGAAAGAACCAAAACTTGTTTAATCAGCAAGGATGGGTGGATCTCTTTTTATTCCATTTCCGTTTTGTTTGGTATTTGACTTTTATTCCTTTATTTAATTTTGTTTTACTCTTTATTTCCAAAACATTTCTTTTTCTAGGTGAGTAGAAGAGAATGGAATCAGAGGTGAAAAAAAATTAACTGGAAAGAGAGGAAAATTGACTCGGATAGATGAAGAAAAAAAAATGAACAAAATTCACTCTTTGCATTTCTTCTTATTTTCTTTCTTTATTTTCTTTTTTATATTTTCTTAAGGATTAAATTATCTCTGTATTTTTTCTTTCTACTTTTTCTTCTCTCTTTCCCTCCTTTCTTCGCTTTTTTGCTCTTTCTTTCTCTCATTTTATCATTTTATTCTTTCTTTTTCCTATTCATTTACCCATCGTTTCATTCTATTCTATTTCTAACTGTTTCTCTGTTTCTTCCTTTTTTTCATGCTTTCTTTTCTTCTCTCTTTTACTCCTTTTTTCTTTCTTTTCATCTTTCTTTTTCTTTCATCTTCCTATTCCTTCACCCTTTCTTTTATTCTGTTCTTTTTCTATTTGTTTCTCTATTTCTTCCTTTTTATTTTTCATTCTTTCCTTTCTTCTCTCTCTCTTACTCCTTTTTTCTTTTAATCTATCTTTTTCTTTCTTCTTCCTATTCCTTCACGCTCTCTTTCATTTTGTTCTTTTTCTAGTTGTTTCTCTATTTCTTCCTTTTTACTTTTTCATGCCTTCTTTTCTTCTCTCTTTTACTCCTTTTTTCTTTCTTTTTTTTTCTTCTTCCTATTCATTTACCCTTTCTTTCATTCTGTTCTTTTTCTATTTTTTGACTATTTTTCATTTCTCTTTACCTATTTTCTTCTCTCTTTTACTCCTTTTTCCTATTTCCTTTCTTTCTTTCTTTTCTTTTTACTTCTTTCTCTATATTACTTTAAGAATTCCTTCTTTCTTTCATTCTTTACTTTTTCCTATTTTTTCCCCTGTTGGTTTAGCAATGTTCTTGCTTTCAGTTTTTCTTTCTTTCTTTGTTTTGTTTGCTTTTCCTTTCTCTATCTATATCACCTTACCCTCCTCATTCTCTGTTTCTTCACATTTTCGGTCTTTCTATATTTTACATTCTTGCTTTCTTTTGTTTGTACTTTGCTTTTTCTTTCTTTTTCTATATCACATTAACATTTTCATTCATTTTGCTTTTCTTCTTTTCTTTCTTTTCTTTTCTTTTTTTCTTCTTTATCTATATTACAATACCTTTCTGTTTTTTCTTTCTTTCTCTATCACTTTAACAGTTTTCTTTCTTTCTTTTCTTTGCTTTTCTTTCTTTGTCTATATTACAATGCCATTCTTCTTTTTCTTTCTTTTTTCTTTCTTTCTTTCTTTGTTCTTTTCTTCTTTCTTTCTTTGTGCTTTCCTTTTTTTCTCTATATCACTTGTTTATTTTTTTTGCCTTTTCCTTTTGTATCTATATTACAATACCTTTCTGTTTTTTCTTTCTTTCTCTATCACTTTAACATTTTTCATTCTTTCTTTTCTTTGCTTTTTCCTATTCATTTACCCATCATTTCATTCTATTCTATTTCTAACTGTTTCTCTATTTCTTCCTTTTTATTTTTCATTCTTTCTTTTCTTCTCTTTCTTACTCCTTTTTTTTTCTTTTCATCTTTCTTTTTCTTTTTTCTTCCTATTCCTTTACCCTTTCTTTTATTCTGTTCTTTTTCTATTTGTTTCTCTATTTCTTCCTTTTTATTTTTCATTCTTTCTTTTCTTCTCTTTCTTACTCTTTTTTTCTTTTCATCTTTCTTTTTCTTTTTTCTTCCTATTCCTTTACCCTTTCTTTTATTCTGTTCTTTTTCTATTTGTTTCTCTATTTCTTCCTTTTTATTTTTCATTCTTTCTTTTCTTCTCTTTCTTACTCCTTTTTTCTTTTCATCTTTCTTTTTCTTTTTTCTTCCTATTCCTTTACCCTTTCTTTTATTCTGTTCTTTTTCTATTTGTTTCTCTATTTCTTCCTTTTTTATTTTTCATTCTTTTCTTTTCTTCTCTTTCTTACTCTTTTTTTTTCTTTTCATCTTTTTTTTTTTTTTTCTTCCTATTCCTTTACCCTTTCTTTTATTCTGTTCTTTTTCTATTTGTTTCTCTATTTCTTCCTTTTTATTTTTCATTCTTTCTTTTCTTCTCTTTCTTACTCCTTTTTTTCTTTTCATCTTTCTTTTTCTTTTTTCTTCCTATTCTTTTACCCTTTCTTTTATTCTGTTCTTTTTCTATTTGTTTCTCTATTTCTTCTTTTCTTTCTTTCTTTTCTTTTCTTTTTTCTTCTTTATCTATATTACAATGCCATTCTTCTTTTTCTTTCTTTTTTCTTTCTTTCTTTGTTCTTTTCTTCTGTCTTTCTTTGTGCTTTCCTTCTTTCTCTATACCACTTGTTTATTTTTTTTGTCTTTTCCTTTTGTATCCTTTGTATCTTTTGTTTCTATTTTTTCTTTCTTTCTCTATCACTTTAACATTTTTCTTTCTTTCTTTTCTTTGTTTTTTCTTTCTTTGTCTATATTACAATACTATTCTTCTTTTTCTTTCTTTCTTTATTTCATTTTCCTTCTTTCTTTGCTCTTTCCTTCTTTCTATGTACCAATTTTCTTTCTTTTTATTCGCTTTTCCTTCTTTATCGATATCAATTTGACATTTTTTTCTTTCTATCTTTCTTTCTTTTCTTTTGCTTTTTTTCTTCTTTCTCTCTGTATTACTGTACCATTTTGCTTCTTTCTTTCTTTCTTTCTTTCTTTCTTTAATTCTTTCTTTCTTTCTTTTCGTTTTTGTTTTCCTGCTTTCTCTGTCACTTTAATATCATTCATTCTTTCTTTGCTTCTTCAGTTAATTCCCAATTTTTTTTCCCAATCAAAATGCTCCAAGCAAATTAAGATCAGACCTTGGAAAAAAAACAAAATGGAAGACATTCCTCATTTTCACTACGGAAATTCCAATACCTAAAAAAAGCCTCTCCGAATTCCACCACTCTTATTTCTAACCTGTAGCATTCAAATTGTTGTCCCAATTTAATTTCTTCGTTTATTCTTGTTTTGTTTTTCTTTCCTCATTTAATGGAATAATCTATGATTTCTTTTGGAAAAATTTGATTACTCTAGAATTTCTTAAAGGAAGAAGATTAGAATTTGGTTTAGCAGACTCTTGCGAAAGCTAATAGTAGAAATTAAAAATGAAAAAAAATACAAGAAATAGTTTATAGCCTAGCAACATCATTGCAGGACGTACTGAACACTTCAGATTAAAAGAGAATAATGACCTTTCTGGGCAAACATTGGAGTCAAACGAGAAAGTAAAATGATCAAAGACTGATTTTATGATTTCTTACTTTCATTTCTAAAGCCTGCAGACGTTGACTGCTATTTGTTAGAAATTTAAAAAGAAAGCATAAATAAACTGAGACATTTTAATTACACAAAAATTAAATTAACTGTGATTTTTTTTATAGTTTTTAATCAATTTACCGCAAGGATGGTAACAATGCCACTAAGACACAAGGGGCTACTGGGAGAGAATGAAAATTAAAAAATTTTAGACGGAACCACAAATCCGATCCCAAACAGGAAACAAGGGATAAAACTCTACTCCTGTTCAAAAGACCAGGTAGAAGTGTGAAATGGACACTGTAAAAACCAGTCTATTTGTTGTGAGGGAGAATATTTCCTTACAAGACTGGACTCAGCCATTGGACGAAAGACATAAAAATACTCCTACATCAAGAGGAGTAGCAGGAGGAGCAGGTGGAGCAGTAGATTTTACGAAAAACAGTTAGACATTCATAGCTAAACATTCGCTTACCTAGTCTCTATTCTACATTATCTTCCACTATACCAAAAGGTAATAAACTTGTTACTAAACCAATTCCAGTTTTCTACTATTACTTTTGATAACTGTTGCAACACTATTCCTACTGAGGAAAAAATTAAAAAAATAAATAGTACATAAAATTTCAGTGTTTGGGCAGAGACGTTAGGAGTATAAAGTTGAAGCAGACGTTTGAAGGAACAAGACACCCAATCTTAAACAGGGAACAAAGGATAAGCCTCTATTCCTATTAAGAAAACCAGAGAAGAGTTTGAACGGAATGATAGGCAAACCTATCTACTTCTTTTGAGGAGAAAAACAAAAAAAAATAATTAGTAAATAAAGTTTCAGAATTCAGATAGGGACATTAGAATTATAGACTTTTAGAAAGAACCGGAAATTCAATCCAAAACAAGAAAACAAGTGATAAACCTCTGCTCTTGTTCAAAAGACAGGTGATAAGTGAACTCATATGTGTTGGAATTTTTGGGTAGTGTGATACTAGTGAGCCAGCGAAAATGAGCTGACTCATTTTATAGTCCACCAAGAGAAGAGCTAACCAATCAGAAACCTCAAAATATTCAATCCGACATGTATAAAGGCAGCCATTTTGTTTTTTCTCTGAATATTCACTGCCAACCTATGATATCAAAGACCTAATGAATTATTGAACAGCTGCTACTTGTGATATGGGCATTGATCCAATGAACACATTACGTACTGCACTGGATTCGATATTCAAAGACTACGGCAAACATGGTCAACAATATGCTCCTATTGAGGAGAAAAAATGATTATGAAATAAAATGGGGAAGATGGCTGCTGAGATTTATTTACTATAGTTTATTTAAATCAAGAGCCACTCAAATATGAGGTGTGGGATATAAATTACAAGGATATAGCATATAGATACAACAATTCTGAAAAACATTTTCTTTGTTTGTCTATAACTTTCATATTGCTGAAAAACTAGTACTATCAAATTGGTAGACTGTTAAGTGTATAACTATTCAATTTTCAAGTAAGTAATATGAAATTTATTCACAAAAAAATGGAATATTTCCATTTTTCAAAGACTTGTTTTCTGGAGGTTGGTACCAGCCATGCTGAAGACAGGCAGAAAAGGCTCTCCATGGTGAATAGAAGAAAGCAGTTTTGTTTTGGAAGCATTTTAACTTTTAGTCATCACTTTTGTTTTTGAAGCATTAAAAGCATTAAAATATTTAACCATCAATTTTATCTTGGAAGCATTTTAATTTTTAATCCTCAGTTTTATTTTGGAAACATTATAATTTTTAACCTTCAGTTTTGTTATGGAAGCATTAAAATATTTAACCATCAATTTTATCTTGAAGCATTATGATTTTTAACTTTCAGTTTTTTTTGAAACATTATAATTTTTAACCTTCAGTTTTGTTATGGAAGCATTAAAATATTTAACCATCAATTTTATCTTGGAAGCATTTTAATTTTTAACCCTCAGTTTTATTTTGGAAACATTATAATTTTTAACCATCAGTTCTGTTTTTGAAGCATTATAATTTTTAACCATCTGTTCTGTTTTTGAAGCATTATAATTGTTAACCATCAGTTCTGTTTTTCAAGCATTATAATTTTTAAATATCAGTTTTGTTTTGGAAGCATTATAATTTTTAACCATCAGTTCTGTTTTTCAAGCATTATAATTTTTAACTTTCAGTTTTGTTTTGGAAACATTATAATTTTTAAATTAAAATACCTGAAATGAATTGTATTATCCTCATATTCAATGTTTGTCATCTGCCCACTTAAAAATTTACAAAAATTTTAGAATAACCAATTTCTTATGTGTTTTCAACCTGGGGCTAGAAGATAAAATGTATTCACTGTGTTGGTAAAATATTTACTCAATTGTTTGGGTTCTTACCATTTTGATTGTCATTTTGGTCTGAAATCTTGAAACAAGTTTTTAATATTCAATGAATGCTTTTTTCTATGACACCCATCTTCATTGTCGTTTTTGTCTGCAACTTTGAAATTAATTTTTAATATTCAATGAATCTTCTCTTCGTTTTCTGCTTCCATCATCATTGTTACTTTTGTCTGAGACTCTTAAATAATTCCTGGTTGAATTTCTGGTATGAAGAACTATCATTATTTATCTGATTTACCTTCAAACTCATCTTTGTCACTATTATAACAACTTTTCAGACATTGTACCTCCAGGCCATTATCAGGTGTTTATTGATCTAAACTAATCTTAGTAAACTAATGGTGAGACTAACCATTTCCATACAGGAAACATTTGGAATTCATTGACCAAAGTGTTGGAATTACTGTCAGTTGAAATTTATAAAATCTTACTCTTCAGAGAGTTTTTCAAGAATATAGATTCTCAAGTTCACTCTTTCTAGTATTGAAAAAGTTTCCTTCCTAGCCTTTTGTTTAAAGTAGTGTGGAATATCAACATCATCATTATATCATTATTATCACTTCTAGGGACATGTGCAATCTGTTGTAGTTGTTTTTACCATTGGAAGTCTTCAAGTGATTTGGTCTTTCTTATTTGGTGAAGTCCTTTATTTGGGATTCTATAGTTCCAGTCTGTGAGATCTGAAGAAAGGTAGGTTTCTTCAAGACCTACAAGGTTCATTTTCTTAAAGCCATTTCTAGTTGTTGTTCTGAGAAAATGGTGGTATATAGCTGATAGTTTAAATAATTATGAACAAGTTGGATGCCATAAAGGATATCCACATAAGAGTCTAGATTTGACAAGTTCATTTAAGATTCATATTTGAGATTTGTAGTTTTCTTGTTCTCTATACTAAAATAAGATCACTGTTTTCTATTAGTAGATCCAATTGGGATGTCATACTGAACATTTGCCTGCTGCCATGTTCAAATAAAAGCCTAAAAACTAGCTGGTAACTGGAGATTTATTTTATCAACTTTACCTCTGCCTTACACTAAGATGGACAAAGTTAGGTTATGCTATGATGACTATGGTAAAACTAAAAAATCTGGGTATTTTTGGCAACAACTGTACATCAGAAGAAATCGTGTCTAATGTGATGTTTTGCTGTCCCTGATGTAATGTTTGAAAAAATATACAAATTTAAATATTTAGCATACTGCATTATTCACAACTTTCTTTTCCAATGCATTGTTTTTCAAGGCTTCTCTACTACACTACTTAATTTCAATCATGGCCATTTTCTGTTGCCATAGCAGGATATGACAACACAACTCCAAAATTCAAACACGCTATCATCATCAAGTTGAAATGGCTAGATGTAACCGTATATTCTATGTTAACAGTTTCTTCTATTGCACGTCTCGCTTGTGGAACTCTCTATTGGTCATGACCTGACCTCTCAGTCACATTCCCATTGCCATAATGTAGCTTCCCTTTGCCGTTTCTTTCATGATAATTGTTCTGATGGTTACCTAGACTTTATGAATTTAAGCACAGTACGAGATTTGCCATGGTGGAGTATGGAATAGCAGCACAGATCAAAGAATTGGAGAGCTGAGTTTGAATTCCAGTCAAATCTACAACAGAAAGAAATGGCAACCTACTGCAGGAAAAAATATACCTCATCAGTCATGTATTAAAAGATACATGATTGCCTAAGCATGTATTACGCATGGCACTTAACTGACTGACAAGATTACTGGGAAAGTCTTATCATTTTACAGTCAAAATGGCTAAATGTAACCATAAGTTCTATGCTAACAGTTTCTTTTCTCGCATTTCTCACTGGTGGAAATCTGTTCTGTCTTCTTGCTTCCCAGTCAACTTTGATCTTCAAAAATTTAAATGCAAGATCAATCATCATCTACTGTTTTCTTAATTCGTTTTCTTTTAATGTTCTCTCTCTTTAATATTGTTTTTTTTGTCATATTCTCTAACACTCAGTGACCAGTGTCTTAGTGGCTTTATTGCCTTGCTTGATGTGAAATGATAAAAAAAAAGATAGATGACAGATGACCCAAGACATGAAAAGGTTAAAATCATAGTGATTAGAGAAGCATCCTCTCAGGATCTGTTCCATTTCTGGGAAAGAAGCAGTGAAAGTAGAACTTCCTCCTTACTAATGGAATATAAAGGGAATGAGAAGGATTTGACTTTGTACATGACATGGGATATTTTAGCTGTGAAGGTCTGCAAACTGGTGGAACTAAGGAATTTACCGTCTGAACATTTGCCATGAGAACAGCAAGAAGGTAGTGAGAGGCTAGTAAATTTTCATCTGTGTGGAAGAGGTTTTAGTTTGGTAATCGTTTCATTGTCCATAAAGCAAGGGAAATGCTTTTCAATACTGCCAAGACAGGAAAGTCAGGATTGTGCATCTTCAACCCACATATAGCAACAAATCTGACTCTTGTGAACCATTTATTCAGCATCTTCAGAGTTGTATATATAAGATCTACTTGAGGTCTGGATTCAGCTTGAATCCCAAGACTCTCAAGTCAAGAAGAAAAAATGGCTGGTTCCTTCTACCAGTCAAGTAAGTGCCTAACTCCTGCTATCCACTACCGTATAAAAAGTCAGATCTAGGCTGAGAATGGAGAACAATTAACAAAACTGGAAAGTAAGTATTGGCAGCACCAAACCAGATATAGCAGCAATGCTCTTGTAGTATTTTATACAAATTAGATAGACAAGTATAAATAGAGAACAACAGGTGAACATGGGGTGGCTATGCCTAGCAAACCCAGTTGCTATTTGGGACATGGAGAACTGTACTATGACTACTGCTAAAGCAAAACATAACAGCTCTATATTTCTCCTGATTTGCCTCTTCTGAAGGTAGAGCTTGGCTGAAGTATCCAGGTAGTTTCTAGAGCAGTACAAGAAACCGACCATTTTTCCAGCATCTTCAGAAATAGATTGTAAATATAAGATCTACTTGAGGTCTTGATTGAGGAGTCCCAAGATAATCAAATCAAGAAGAAAAATGGCTGGTTCCCTGTACCACTGCAGTAAGTTCTTGACTCCTTGTGCTATCTTCTACCTTTACAAGAACAGGTCTAGGCTGAAAACAGACTTCCCTGTACCACTTCAGTAGATACATAATTCATCATGCTATGTTTACAAGAGCCAAATCTTGACTGGAAATGGAGTACTTGTTGACCCTGTCCACCATAATCTATGAATATAGAATACAGAGCAGTATGTAATCTGTTCAATGAAACAACGTTAAAGATTAATACTCACGAGTCAGACACTTTACTGAATCTGACTATATCACCAATACCACCAGCAGCTGTTCTGTAATTCTTCAATATCAAAGGCTGCCAGTGAATATTCGGAAAAAAACATGGCCGCCTTTATACATGTCGCATTGAATATTTTGAGCCTTCTGATTGGTTAACCCTTCTATTGGTGAACTATAAAATGACTCAGGTCATTTTGGCCTTCTCACTAGTAGACTAGGGTACCCAAAAATTCCAACAATACTGCTGCCATATATGGGCAACAGCTGCTGAATTTTCACTTTCCAGACTCAACAGAGTCCAAAATAATATCCATATTGTTGTAGATAACAAATTATTTTCCACCCTACAACCTCTTTCCAACAGATAAAATGCCTCAAGCCTCTCATTGCTTTATCACTGTTTCCATGAAAAATGCTCACATAAGCTACATTCTTTAGTTCTACCAGTTCTAAACATTACAGCTAAAACCTGCCATGCCATACATAGAGCGAACCACCCACATTCCCTTTGTATTACATTGGAGAGATTTAAGTTCCAATTGATCAGCTTCTTCCCACGAACCACTGCTTTATGGAACTGACTCCCAAGAAATTGCTTCCCTGATTACTACAATCTTAACTTGTTCCAGCCTAAGGCTATCCATTACCTTTCCTATATATCCCCATAAACTGAATCTCTTACTCTGTAACCCTCTACCTTGCATGACTCACGGGCCTTGTACAGGCTGAATATTTAAGTATACCAATGTATAAGGTATTTATAGCCTTACAGCGATATCAAGTTAGAACATTGGCTCCCAAACGATCAAAGTTAAGCAACATCAAGCTGGTCAATACCTAGATGGGTGACCACTTGGGAATACCAGGTGCTTTGTGAGTGTTTTCATCGGTAATGGCTTGGAATTGTGAATCTGAGAGTCAAGTTCCAGTTTCCATTGGCTTTTTTATATTCACTTATGTGCAAATATCCTTGGGAAAGGTATGAATCCACCTCTTTTCCCCACCAACTATGGGTTAATTGATAAGACATGTATCTCTAAACTATTATTATCGCAGAAAAGAATTCTTAAATCTAAAATATTTTCTGGCTTTGACTAACCTCCAAAGGGTTGATAAGCCATAAAAAATAAATCAATCAGTCAGTCAGTCTATTATTTATTTGTAATAAATATTTTTTTCTTTTCTTGACCAGTTCATACAATCAAAACTTTCAAGTGAGTAAGGAATATATTTGTTTCAAAATGAAGACATTTTTTATAAGGTAAGACAGGTGATGTCAATCGTAATTGATAATTCAAATTGTTCATGATCGTCTATTTAACACTTCCCAAGTTAATATTTTTCTTTTTAATGGGGAGGTGGTGTCTATTTTTTCACCCCAGTGCCCAAAAGAAGAAAGATGCTGATTGGCATGATGCTATGGAATGCAACCTTGTGGTATAAAGGTTGGGAGAGCACAATGATAGTTGACATTTTTCGCGGCCTTGTTGGAGAATTCCAACTTTGGAAGCCAGTTTTCTAAATCAAGTTTCAATGGCAGCAGCCAAGCGAAAAGGTATTTCGGTAAGAATGACAAGAAAAATAATGGAATTTGATTGAAAGATATATATATATATTTTTTTTTTGTTTTTATTAAAAGCAACTGAAAGATATTTGAAGAAGAAGAGGAAAAACAAGAAATGTTGAAAGAAAGGCAGAATAAGGAAAGATAAAAAGATTTTTTTCATTCTGCATTTTCGTTTTTTTCTCTATTTTCATTTATTTTAAAATCATTCATCTTAGAGTTTTTTTTTTTAGGTTCCAACATTTTCTACTATCAGATTTTATTCTCTCATTGAATTTATGGTGTTTTTTTTTCAACATCATTTTCATTTTTCTTTTTTTCATTCATTTTCTTTCTTTCTAATTCACTAGTTGAGAGATGCTTCTTTCTTCTTTTCTTTTTTGTTTCTGTTTTTATTTTTATATTTTTCTTTGTTTTATTTTTTTGTTTTTCCTTTTTATATTCCATTATATTCTTTCCTTGTCTTTTTTTCCATTATTCTCGTTCTAAAATATGCTTTACTGTTTCTTCTTTTTTTGTTTTACTGTTTCTTCTTTTTACTTTTATTTCCATTTTTTTTCCATTCTTATTTTCCCTTGTTCTTTATTTCTTTTTCTTTCATTATTTCTTTCTTTCTCTATTGTTGTTTTTCTCTTTATTTTCCTTACCTTTCTTTCTTTCACATTTGTTTCTTTATTTTTCTTTCCAACTATTTATATTCTTTCTTTTTTCTTTCTTCCTAACACTCACTATTCTTTCTCTCTCTCTTTCTTTCTTTCTTTCTTATTCTCTTGCCGAAAGTTGTTTTTCCCTTTCTACCTTTATTTTCTTTTGTTTTTCTTTTTTTATTTTTCCTTCTTCTTTCTTACTTTTTATTTTGCCTGTGCTTTATTTCCTTTTCTTTCTTCTTTCTTTCTTTCTTTCTTTCTTTCTTTCTTATTCTCTTGCTGAAAGTTTTTACTCTTTCTTCCTGTATTTTCATTTGTTTTTTCTTTTTTATTTTTCCTTGTTATTTCTTACATTTTATTTTCATTTTTATCATCCTTGTTTTTTATTTCCAAACCATCTTTCTTTCTTTCTTTCTTTCTTTCTTTCTGTAAATTGTTTTACTCTTGCTTCCTTTATTTATTCTTGCTTCCTTGTTCTTTCTTAATTTTTTTTTTCTATTTTTCTTTTTCTTTTATTGTTTATTTTTCCTTCTTACTTTCTTTTTTTTCATTCTTTATCATCTTATTTTTCATTTTTGCTTCCTGGTTCATTCTATATTTTAAGTTGTTTCCTTTTCTCTAATTTATTTTTCTTTTTTCTTCATTTTACTGACTTTTATTTATCTCTTTTTCATTTTTATTTTTCATTTCCAAATTGTCCATATTTTTCTTTACTTTCTTTTAATCTCTATTTATTCTTGTTTTTTCTAACTTTCCCTTTCACTTTTTTTACTTTTCCATTCTTAGTTTCCCCTTTCTTTTTTTCTTTTTTCATTCTTTTTATTATTTTCTCTCTTTCCCACTCTTTTTAATTAGTACCAAATGATTAATTCCTTTTTTAATTCATTCTAATTTTTTTATTATTTTTCCCTCCCACATTTTTTACTTTCTTCCTTTCTTTTTTCTTTTTTCTCTCTTTAATTATTTATTCTCATTTTTTATTTTACTCTATCGCTTTCATTCTTTCTTTCTTTCTTTCTTTCTTTTGTCTTTCTTTCTTTATTTCAATTTTTTATTTTCACCCTCTTTCATTCTGCACTTTCTTTCTTTCTTTTTATCTTTCTTTCTTTATTTCAATTTTTTTATTTTCACCCTCATTCATTCTTTCTTTCTTTCTTTCTTTCTTTTGTCTTTCTTTCTTTATTTCAATTTTTTATTTTCACCCTCATTCATTCTTTCTTTCTTCCTTCCCTTCTTTTTTCTTTCTTTCTTTATTTCATTTTTTTATTTTCACCCTCTTTTATTCTTTCTTTCTTTCTTTTGTCTTTCTTTCTTTATTTTAATTTTTATTTTCACCCTCTTTCATTTTTCACTTTCTTTCTTTCTTTCTTTTTTCTTTTGTCTTTCTTTCTTTCTTTTTTCTTTTGTCTTTCTTTCTTTATTTCAATTTTTTATTTTCACCCTCTTTCATTTTGCACTTTCTTTCTTTCTTTCTTTCTTTCTCAAATTTTCTTTTTTATCCTTAATTTTACTTTCTATTATATTTCTCTGTTTTTATTGTTTTCTTTATGTTCTTTTTCTTTCATTTTTTTATGTCTTTTGTTGTTTTTTTGTTTTGCTTTCTTTTTATTAAGAAACGTCAAGCCTCTGATGGGTCTCCATTTGGGAATTTCAAATACTATCATCTTTTATGTGCAAATGGTGTAATGAATAATGGCTCAGAATTGTTAATCAGAGCACCGAGTTTCAATTTCCACTGGGTTCTATCATTTCTTACACACAAATACACTTGGGAAAGGTATGAATCCACTTCTTATCCTCCTACCTATGGGTTAATTAGTAAGACTGGTATCACTAAATCATTGTTGTCTAAAAAACATAACTGTTACAATCTAAAAATAATTTCTGGTTTTAAATAACCTGAAATGGGTTGATAAACCATAAAAATTAATCAATCACTGATTTTGTTTCATTCTTTTTATTTTTATTTTTCTCTCTCATTTTTACTTTCTTTCCTAATTTTCTCCTTTTTTCTTTTTATTTGCCTCTTCTTTCTTTTTCCTTTTTAATTTTTTGTTATCATTTTCCATTCTTGAAAATAAATCCTTCTCCATAACCCTTCTCCAAAAATATAACTGAATACAAACCCAAGTAGTATCCCACAATGCATTTTTGCAAATGGTTTCTTTCCCAAAGGGGAAAACCTTTTGTTTCTCTCCAAAATAAACAACAGGTGAACCATAAAGAATTGGGAATTTTGTGCCGGCCAAATATTAAAAAAATAATTTGAAAACGATTTATTGCTTAAAACCAAATGTAGAAAGATTTCTATTTTGAAGGAATTGTTCATAATTTTTGTAAAAGGTTCACTTTTTGAAATTATTGAACAAGAATATTAAAAATGAAAACAAATGAATGAAATAAAATAGTAATAGATGCAATGGACTTAAGTTTGTCTCAGTTTCTTATCTGAAACCTTTTCATTACTATCGATTTTTGTATATTTATTCCTACACCACTTTTATGCATGTTTACACCTAGTTATATGTGGCATCTGTCAATCTCGAGAAACTATGGATCTGTGAAAAGAAAGTCATACTTCAGCTGCTGATGGCAGCACATCATCTATGATGGCTATACAAGCCTTTGGAGTTACCCCACTTACTTTCCTAAAAAAAGACCACTAGGGGATGCTTTCCAAACCCATAAATACACTGTAATATTTTCTGTCACTCCACTTTTTGCTATTTTGCTAGGATGCATGTCTATTGTGAAAATGTGTTTCCTATTTATAAACATACACACACATGCATGTACGCATGCAACTTTATTTCATTTTCTATATGACTTCTACACACATTTTACATACACAAACATTTCACTTGTCTTTAAATGTTTTCATGTATGTTCATTGTTTTGTCACAAGAATGCAATAACATTGTCACTTGCAACAATGTAATTGTATCATTTTATATGTTTGGTTTTAGCTGTTTCTTTGTATTTTATTATCTGGACACACATGCAAGTTTACCATTTTTGTTGTGGGATAAACATTCCAGGAGACACGTGTTTCTCAACTGAAACACCGACATCCATACTCCTGCATACAGGAGTGACAGTTTTGGTTGCAACCAAAGCAGGTGAAGATGCTCTCCCCAGGGATGTCACTGGGTTGTTTTTTCTTATTCAAGCACGCTTCGCCCAGGTATCAAGCCTCCATTTCTCCTCTCCTTTCTCCAGCCCTTGGCGCAAATCACATTTCCAGCATGAGTGATCATTGACAGCATCTACCCACTTCTCGATATCTATTACGCTTATGTCCTTTTTGCAGTCATCCTTGAAGCAAATATGAAATTACCTTTGTGCCCTCTTGTCAGTGCCTTGTTTCCCATATAAAGTGGCCTTTGGATTTTTATTTTTTAAGCACTTCCCCACAAGCCAGGTGAGAGTGCCACTAGCAAACAGAAGGGGTTACAGTGAGTGAAAGTAAGAGTAAAGTGAAGTGTTTGGGAAAAGGATAAAGAGAAGGACAGGGATCAAGACATCAGAAGACTGGTGAGAGGTGCAAAATAAGAAGCTTTTGGAGGAGAAGAGATTGCTACATTTAGCCGTTTTGACAGTGAAAGGGTGGGACTGAAATGTCAACCTAGTAGCACACTTAAATGATCCACCCATCAATAGTCTCTTGCCTCCTATGTTTCATTGTTGTGGTTAGGTGATGCTGGAATGTCCTCCCAGGACTGGGAAGGTTTTTTTTTATGAGAGGTTGGTGGTTGTCCATGCAGCATGTCTCACCTTTCCATGCACGGTGGAGTAATGGATAGCGGCTGGGATCGGAGAGCCGAGTTCAAATTCCAGTCGAATCCATTACATTCACTTACGTGCTAATACCCTTGGGAAAGGTGTGAGTCCTCTTCTACTCCCTCCAGCTATGGGTAAATAGCAGGACAGACTGGGTTCTATAGCCTTCAATGGCAACTGGTCTAGGAGAAGGAAAACTCTGAATTCAAAACCTGCGGAGGGTGAATGGAGTCTCTCTGAGCCTTGGTTGGCAATCCATTTAGTGATGGTGTCACGATAAAAACACCCTTGATAGCCCTAGCGAAGCATCAAGAATTCAGCTATTTGACAAGATTATGAACTACACCAATCAAAGTATTAGCTATGACAGATAAGGAATACTGGAAAGGTGTAGTGAGTTCAATCTCGGCTGAGGCCGCAAGATGAGATGATTTCCATGCCACCAATGTCATCCAAGAGAAAGACCAGTACAGCTTGGCACTGACATTGTCACAAGAATTACCAGAATGAAATTGAATATAACAGACTATCATAAGGACTCTAGCTTTAGATTTGTTCTCAGGGTTTAATAGCAGTAGATATAATAGTCTATTATGATTTTTTTATATTTCTGTTCTTTAATTCTTTTTTTCTTTTCTTTCTTTTTCATTTGTCTTTCTGCATTTATTTTCCGCTTATTTGTTTTCTTTTTTAACTTTTTTCTTTATTTTCAATTTTTTTCTTTCTTTCACATGTTTAATTATATTCTTTCTTTTCTTAATTTTTTTGCTGTTACCAAGTGATTAATTCATTATTTAATTTTATATTTGTTGTATAGGAGTAAAGTGTCATTGTCGACACTGTAGTTTGAACACAGTTCACCAGTGAGCAGACACGGATGATCCCATTATTCAGTAAGAGTTATGGGACCTTACCCATAATAACATAATGGACTATTCCATACGTAATAAATACTACTCCTCAAGAGGAAGCAAGGAGTTCAGTCCGAAGTTGGACAACTGGCTGACCGGCTGATCGGTTGAACTCTTTGCCTTTGGGCAGGGAGGAACCCGAAAGAGGCTACGCCAAAGGGTGGAATCTCTTTCGGGGAGGTAAACCGACCCTTAACCCATTTATACGGGTTCAAAGGGCATATTTTTGGCCGAGCCCATGGGTTCAGAGATCCCACGTTAAACCAACCTTGTGCCACATGATGCCCTCGTGGTGGGGTGACTAAATACCGTTCAGTCTGAAGTCTGGAGTGAGGTCCATCAGAAGTCCGTCAGGAGTCTGTCAGTCAGTCAGAGCGAGTGAGTCAGTCAGTCAAGTAAAGAGTCAAGTCAGAAGTAGTCCGAAACAGAGTTGCGTTCAGACAATTACTACAAGACATTGGAATAGTGATACTGGTTGAGACTACATTGTTCTCCCTACTAAACCTGATTGTTCGTACTAACACTTTTACTTCTCTGTATATATTCCTGTTTGTAATATATCTGTGTTATTCCATACCTGTGTTCGAGGTCTTCTTTATTGGTTCTACCTTGGACTATCACCATGGTACAAGGGACCGGACCATAACAGTAAGTAGATCACATGATTGAAATTAGTGTGACATCTAAGTGATTGCTATTCTCTATACTATCTGCTATATTATTTTGCTAAACTGATCAATCTTCGGATTATTATTCGACAATTACTATTTGAACAGGTATTATTAGTGTGAGGTTAAATATAAATGCATATTCTTACACTATTCTCTTTCTTCTTCTCTCTCCTTTCTTTCTTTCTTTCTTTTCTTTCTCTTTTCTCTTTTTTTATTTTCTTTCTTTTTACTCTTTATTCTCTGTTTCTTCTCTCTCCTTTCTTTCTTTCTTTCTTTTATTCTTTTCTTTCTCTTTTCTCTTTTTTTATTTTCTTTCTTTTTACTCTTTATTCTCTGTTTCTTCTCTCTCCTTTCTTTCTTTCTTTCTTTCTTTTTTTCTTTTCTTTCTCTTTTCTATTTTCTTTCGTTTTACTCTTTATTCTCTGTTTCTTCTCTCTCCTTTCTTTCTTTCTTTCTTTCTTTTTTCTTTTTCTTTTCTATTTTCTTATTTTCTTTCTTTTTACTCTTTATTCTCTGTTTCTTCTCTCTCCTTTCTTTCTTTCTTTCTTTCTTTCTTTCTTTTCTTTCTCTTTTCTCTTTTTTATTTTCTTTCTTTTTACTCTTTATTCTCTGTTTCTTCTCTCTCCTTTCTTTCTTTCTTTCTTTCTTTTTTTCTTTTTCTTTTCTATTTTCTTATTTTCTTTCTTTTTACTCTTTATTCTCTGTTTCTTCTGTACTCCTTTCTTTCTTTCCCGTTAATTCTTTCTTTTCTTCGACATCTCTCTTTTTCTTCTTTTCTTTCATTTTACTCTTCATTTCCTTTCTTCTCTGTTTCGTTTTTCCTCTTTTTTTCTTTTCCCTTTTCCTCTTCCTTACTTTCCTTTCTTCACTTTTCCACAAATTAAAGGCGTTTCTATTACCAGTATCTGCATTTACAAAGTCTCGTCTGCAACAATCATTTCAAAATAATAATAATGTGCATTTGTTGACCTAATGAAAGTTACAATGAGTGAGTATCTAACATAACAAAAATTTTCATTCTTTATTTTTATTTTCCTGTATATTTTTTTGGTGGTTTTTCTTTCTTTTTTTTTTGATCCTTAATCTTTCTTTCATTTTTTTCATTCTTTTCATCTGGCTACTCCTTCAAATGAATGCCAAATGTTTCCTGATAAGGAAATAACTAATATTATTATTAACATGAGAAAAGAAGAGAATAGATACTACACTTTGATCCCAGGCTGATGACCAGGGAGTGAAAAAATGTGTTACTTGAGATGCAATGGCTGCACAGTCAATGAATGCTAAATGTTTCCTTATAGGGAAACGGATAATATTACTGTTGTGAGGGTCTCCCCTTTTTACATAAGAGGGACTCTTCCAAAGTATACTTATACTGACAGAGAGAATACCTGCTGTTGAGATACGTTGAGATAGGTTGAGAGATATGGAGACAGACACAGGGTGTTCTCAGAGAGTTATACAAGAGTCCAGAGGGAGAGACGATTACGGTTTTACTTACAGAGACTTGTACATATACTTTCTACTAACCCACATTCCTGGACTACTAACCTTCACTTCAAGTCTGTATTCTTACGTTTAATACACTTATTTTTCTATCTCAATTACTGGCATTGTTTATTTATTTGTGCAGTATTCTATTCACGGAATCCACAATTACCATTATCATTTGGATAGTTACTTTACTATGGATACTCTGATGAGTTCTTTCCTTCAGGTTTTGGATTCCGGGCTTTGTCTGTTTAAACAATAAAACTGGAACTTTTATGTATGTATATTTTTAAAACACAATTTAATATACAAT
>CAHIKZ030001868.1:652500-677500 GCA_903632075.3 Acanthosepion pharaonis
AAAAAAAACAAAGTCATTATCATAATTAAAAAAAAAAAAATCGTTTGATGAAACAGAAAACCTTTATAAAAAGTGTTTGTCCAAATCAAAAATTCACAAGACAAGAAGAGAAATGCCAATGGCGCTTGTCACTCAAACATAGCAAATCCTCTGCAGGCAATCAAAAAGTTTTGTTTCCTTCCTTGTCAACAAAATTTCCCCCATCTCAATTATCATCAACATGATTCTACACCCCAGCAAACTATACAGGAGGTAAGGAATTTTATCAGTTCATTCATGTATGCAAAGCCAGCAGGATAATTCTTCAAACATATATACATACATGAAGCTTTTTTTTTAAGTATTAATAGATAGATTTTTATTACTTCAAAAGTTATGATAGTGGATACTTGTATTTGAAATAGATGTCCTGTTTTTATCTATTAAACAGTGTATATTATGACGATTGGCCAAAGTGTTTTCAAGAGAATTTAGCAAAGAAAATGTGTTAGTTCTATAAGCTAAGCCAATTATTAAGAAACCTGAAAATATAGTCAGAAACAAAAAACAAAGTACGGAATTGTTATTTGATATCAGTCTTCATATATGGCATTGAATGCTGGACACTATCTTCACAGACAAAGAAGAGTTTTGAGGTAACAGAAATCTGGTTCTACAGAAGACTGCTGAGAATGGACCGAATATGTAAGCATCAATGAAGTTACAGAGAAAAGGGAAACAAAAAGCATACTTATCCTTAATATCAGGTAGAAACAGTGAGAATTTCTATGAGAGATAAAGAGGAAAGCAGACCTGGAAAATGTGATACTCACAGGACAGATTGAAGGCAAGAGGGACAAACAAAAACAACACATAACTTTCCTAGCGAGCTTGAGTAAATGGATGGTGGAGCAAGATTTAGGAGAAAAAGACAATTTTATTAAGATCTACAAAGGAGAGGAAGCTGTAGAGAGCCATGATTGCATATGTCCTGAAGTTCCTTCAGGAATTATGCACATATTATACTTATGTATATGATCAGAAATAAAAACACCCATAGCAATAATAAATATTAAATAAATTGCCACAACAGTCTCTCACAATACACTGGGGAAGCATGCAGAAATTAAAAAAAAGTATCTATGAACATAAAAGGGACCTTATACACAGCAATTTATCAAATGCACTAGTCATACACAGAAATAAATTCAACGACAATTTTGATCTAAAAAAATACAAGTTATTGAAAGAGAAAGTAATATACGCAGAAGGAAAATTTTCGAGAGTGCTGCGATTGAATCTTCTCAAAATATAAATCTACAAACAGGTTTCTTTCCAATCTCACATTTCCTGAAAGAATTACTACTTTTCCAATAATTGATGCACAACCCCGAAAATGTTGAAAAATCAAAAGAAAATGGTTAAATCCATTACTGCCTTTTTTTGAAGATGTGCAGCACATATGTCCATCCTAAACCATAAGAATCTGATCACATTTTAGACAATATTCATTTATTAAAAAAAAATTTTTGAACATTAGTCATTTACTTTAGTCTTATCAGACTTTTAATTATGGCACTTTGTGTCTTCCATATAAAAGTTCTCAAATTTAAAAGCAGTGATAAACCAATGACATCCTTGCTTTTGTATATAAACACATGCAACAAAATAAATCTTACATTTGCCTTGATAAAGTCTTAATAAAAATATATTCTAAAAATTCTCTTTGTTTACATTTGGATACAAAATCCTGTTCATATATGAAAAGTGGTAAGGTGCTCTGGACCAAATGGTGGCTTCATTCCTGCCAAAGGGTGCAAATTTTTCTTTAATAAGATTTCTCAAACATTCAAGCCAGTAGGTAAAAATAAATAAATACAGGGTGTTTCAAAAAATACGCCAAAATCATTACGCTGTTTTTTCAGGTCTGTAGCATTGTAGTGGACTGAATCAGTGGTTATTTGATAGAGAAGTTATCAAAGTTTGATTGGCTGTCAGTTTCACTGCTGTCTTTGGTATAACTTCCGGTGCAGCTACAAACAGGACAAACCTATCTCGAAATGCTCCAAAAATGGCTATTCACTTTACTGCAAGCAGATTCGAAAGACTTCATTTTTCAGCAAGATGGAGCACCACCCCATTGGCATCTCGGAGTTAGAGCTTATCTGAATTAAAACATGCCTCAGTGATGGATTAGGAGGAGAGGTGTTAAAGACCTTACTCTCTGTGCTTGGACAGCCAGATCCCCGGACCTCACTGTGTGTGACTTTTTCTTGTGGGGGCATGTTAAAGACCAAGTTTATGTTCCAGCACTTCCAGCAAGTATCGATGACTTGAAAAATCGAATAACAGCTGCAATCAACACGGTGGACCGTGACATGCTGAGGCACATTTGGGAGGAATTCAAATATCGGCTTGATGTTGTCCGCGCTGCCGGTGGTGGCCACATTGAGCACTTATCCGCTAAAAATAATGTTTAAAGAGAAAACAGACAAAAAGACGGGAGCACTGGTATTTTCAATTATGTTTGGGTTAGTTCTCATTGGTCAGACACGTGTCACGTGTATTAAAACAGTAAATAATTCTATATGTATGTAGCTTTGTGAAGATTCTTATATGTCTAAGAGGGTATTGGATGGTAATGTGTATTTGTAATTAGCTGCATATGTCTGTCCAGTGGGGGTTTTATCTTCAGCTTTGCGTGGTCAACCCATGCAGTACGGAGTCACAAGGTGTCATAAAAGGACAATTGAAGCTTGCTGGGCTGTGACTTTTGAGCCGATACAAATTTTTGCGATGATATTAACAAGAGGATTTGCATTCTGTAAAAGACTAATTGAATGTCACTCTCTCTGGCCTGAATGAATCTAGCCTTTCTGTCCATTATTCCTGTAGCATACAAAGATTTGGGAATAACATCCCATCACCAAGATCTATTAGTTTTTTTAGGTTTCAATTTTTTCTTTCCTGCATCTTGAATAATTATCAAAAGCCAGATCAGTTATGAGACAATTAATAGTAAATCCTTAAAGACAATTTTGCCGACTTGTTTAAAAAGTGGTAAGGAATGTTGGAACAATTTTGTTGGTTCCTAAACTGCATACATTGAAGTGGACTAAGGCACCACTGACATGGGTAGGCTACTTTGTTTTAATATCATATGGCTCAATCCATTTTGAACAAATCTATTGGTATCGTGTCTGAGCTGTAGTGCATTGTGCATAGTCATTAAATTTCTGGCCTATCAATCGATTGATTTAACTTGTCCTGTATATGATGTTAAATTACATCCAGTAGCAAGGCCTCTGATCAGGAGGTTTTGAGGACTGGGGAACAACGTTTGAATTGCAGTTGTTCCAAGGTCAACCCTGATCCAGGTGGTAGCATCTGTTAGGGTCCCAAATATGGGCAAGTAGTTAAACCCCAAATTCAGGTTAAAAAAAATGAAATTATAAAAATACATTTTTATAGTAAAAAATACGGGCATTATTTATTTAAAAAAAAAAAAAAAAAAAAAATAATAATTTTGTACGAAAAATAATATTACCAGCAATACACATTTTTTGTAAATATATATATATATATATATATATATATATATGTTATCAACAATGAGTTTTTTGAAAAATTTTGTAAGAAAAATAATATTATCAACAATACATTTTTGTAAAATATTTTATATATATATATATATATATATATATATATATATATATATATATATATATATATAAATATTATTTATGTATATGTGGTACTCATTGGAAAGAGCCCAATATCAGTGATAGAGCTAACATATATAGTTATATATATATATATATATATATATATATATATATATATATATATATATATGTGAAAATTTCTCCAATTTAACCAGTAGAGAAGACAATATGCATTTCATATTTTGCTTTGATAAAGTCCACATTGGACGAAACATGTCAGCAATTACTAGTTTTCCTATTGTCATTTTTATTCATAAATATATATATATATATTTATATATATATATATATTTATATATATATATATATTTACATATATAAATATATATATATATATATATATTATATTTATATATATATATATATATATATATATATTATATATTTACATATATATATATATATATTATATTTATATATATTATATATATATATATATATATATTATATTTTATATAAGTGTGTATGTGTCTCTCTGTGTGTGTGTATTAACAAGCTATTAATTTTTAAAATAATTTTGCAATAAAAATAATACTAATTAAAATAATTTTTTTTGTAAAAATATATATATATATATATATTACTAGAAACGAATTTTCGAAAAAAATTATTATTACATTTTTGTAAATGAAATTACTAATGCTCCCCAAAAAATTAAATTTCAGCAGTAAATAACTGAGAAAGAATTGATATGTTCCTAAATAAACAAACTTTCTCACTGTTGTTCAGCCTAGGAAGTGTCCAGAGTATCTCATTACTGTTATGTGTTCATCTCTTTTTATCTGATTTAAAATGTTTTGTTTTATTTTCATTATTTATCTGATTCTGTTGAGACCCTCCTTTCTTATTTTTCTCATTTTATTGCATTTCTTTAACATTATTATTTAAAAAACAAAAATGGAAAAATGTCTGCAAAAATTGATAAAAGCTTGTTTATTAAAATTTTTAAAAATTACAAATGTTTTTTAAAGTTATTTTTCAAGAGAAATATTTTGGAAAAATTACCATAACATAATATTTTTCTGGGAGAGTCTTCATTCAAAGTGGCGAAAGAAAATATTTGTTCTTCTTCCTATTTTGAAACAAGATTTTTATGCAGCAATTGTTAGATGACACATAAAAAAAACTTTTGTAAATGGAAGAAAAATTAAATATAAAGAAAACATAAATAAATAAAACAATCTTGAGAATTGTCATAAATATACATTGAAATGATAAATTCAAAATTCCTCTGAGAGAATTTAAAAGGAAAATAAAAAATGAAAATAATAATTAGGGTAGAAGAAAAAGTAGTTCAAAAACAAGATGTTGAGAAGTAGAAGATGATGATGATCATGATGAAGAAGATGAAGAAGTAGATGATGATTATGATGATGATGACACCGAAGAAGAAGAAGTAGATGATGATTATGATGATGATGATGACACCAAAGAAGAAGAAGAAGTAGATGATGATTATGATGATGACACCAAAGAAGAAGAAGAAGAAGAAGTAGATGATGATTATGATGATGATGATGACACCGAAGAAGAAGAAGAAGAAGTAGATGATGAGTATGATGATGATGATGACACCGAAGAAGAAGAAAAATGTGAAGAAAAAGAAGAAAAATATAAGGAAGAAGAAGACACAGAAGATGAAGATGACAAGGAAGAAGAAGAAGAAGATAAAGAAGAAGCAGAAGAAGAAAGAGATGGAGATGAAGAAGAAGATGGAGAAGAAGATGAAGATGAAGAAGAAGCAGAAGGAGATGAAGAAGTAGAAGATGAAAATGAAAAAGAAGATGAAGAAGAAGCAGATAAAGAGGAAGATGAAGAAGAAAAAGATGAAAATGAAGAAGATGAAAATGAAGAAGAAGATGAAAAAGAAGATGAAGGTGATGAAGAAGAAGAAGAAGAGAATATGCTTTAAAGGTTTGTTACGGAATTTAAAAATTAATGTGATGTGGAAGAAGAAGAAGAAAAAGAAGAAGTGTATAAATAAAATGGAATTAGAATACAACCCTTAAGACATCTATGGTATAGAAGAAGAAAAAATAATAACTTGAAGAAGAAGAAGAAGAAAGAGGTGGAGGAGGAGAAATATAAAGGAGGAGGAGGCAGAAGAAGCAGAAGAAGAAGAAGAAGAAGTCAGAAAAATTAAAAAAATAAAGTAAAAAGATACGAGATGAAGAATCATGGAGGGAAAGAAAAGGATGAAGGAATGAGATGAAGAATGAGGAAAAGAAAGCAAAATAAAATGTGATAAAAGAAAAATATTGAGAAGTAAAAGAACATTTCCATTAATAAGAAAAAATGAAAAAGAGGCAAAAAAGAAGAAGAGAAAAAAAAGCAAAACATGAAAAATTAACAGAGAAAGAATAATATTTTTCACAAAGAAACTAAAAAAAAAATACAATAATGTAAATCCGAACGCCAAAAAGAAAAAGACAATATTTTAACAAAGTCAGTTATTAAGACATAAATTTATTCCATCCAACTCATTAATATTCATGATGTCAAAGTTTACATTTGTCCTTAAAAATTATGCCTAGGCTATGACGCTGGTGTGTTTTGATTTCATTTTTCATCTTTTTTTTAAGATAAAAAATTTTTCATCTTTTTTTAAGAGAAAAAAATGGAAGACATGAATTTGAAATGCAAGTTATTAGTGGAAGGGAGATGATGATTTTGTTGATGTGAAGGGAATGCAAGATCTTTTGGGATACTTGTTGTCACTTGTTCCCCAATGATGACAGGAGAGTACTTCTGATCTAACAATGGTAATGACCCATGGAAATTCCATGAGTGTTGATGACATATTTGCACAGATATATATATATTTTTTGCAATAACTGACAGTGAATGGCTCTCATGTGTATATGTGACAAAAATGTATGAACAAAGTGAAGCAAAATATATTAGGCTAGAAAGAAGGAGAGAAAAATAAAGGACAGAAAGAAAAATAAAGAAAGAAATGAGCAAGCAAATAAAGACTGGGGCAATATTAAGAAAGAAAGAAAGAAAGAAGGAAAGAAGGAAAGAAACTAACAATAAGCAAAGAAACAGAGTTGTCAAATAAAGAAAGAAACAGCATTAAGAAAGAAAGAAAGAAAGAAAGAAAGAAAAAAGAAAGAAAGAAGAAAGAAACAAATAAACAAACAAAAATAGGATGAAGTAAAGAAAGAAAAGCAAAACAAAGAAAGAAAGAAAACTGAATGAAAGAAAGAAAAAAGAAAGAAAGAAAGAAAGAAGGAGAAGGAAAAATGAGGGAAAGAAAGAAAGAAAGAAGGAGAAGGAAAAATGAGGGAAAGAAAGAAAGAAAGAAAGAAATCAAAGTAAAAGAAAGAAAGAATCAACAGAGAAAAGAGTGGGGCAATATTAAGAAAAAGAAAGAAAGAAAGAAAGAAACTACTAATAAACAAACAGTTTGAGTTGTCAAATAAAATTAAACAATATTAAGAAAGAAAGAAAGAAAGAAAGAAACTAGCAATAAGCACACAAAAACAGAGTTGTGAAATAAATAAAGAAAAAGTATTAATAAACCAGGAAACAAGCAAACAAAAATAACAGAATAAAAGAAAGAAAGAAAAGTAAAAGAAAGAATGAGAGAAAGAAAAAGAAATATTAAAGAAACAAACAAGCAAATAATGAGTTGGGAAATATTAAGAAAGAAAGAAACAAAGAAACAAAGTGTTAAGAAAGAAATAAAGAAATAAAAAATATTAAGAAAGAAAGAAAAAATAGAAGGAAGGAAGGAAGGAAGGAAAGAAAGAAAGAAAGGAAGGAAGGAAGGAAGGAAGGGAGGAAGGAAGATCACTCTGGAACGATGATCCAACAATCTGGATTAATACACTCTTTATTATTAGTAGTAGGATGTATACTAGTATTCAAAACAGGAGTGGAGATAATGAGACAAAGGGAAAAAGCGATAAACGACTGCCTGCTTAAAATAATTGATTTTTTTTTTCTAGGTTTTCAGATAAGACATTTAGCCATCAAGACACCATTTGTCGAAAGAGTCATTGAAAACCCCTTTGTGTTATTCAGCTAGAAAGAGAACAGGTTAAAATCATTTTGTGTCAGCCCCACTATATATTCCCAGCTGAGCAATAGTGGGAAGAAAAAGATCATTCTTGTCTTCAGTAATTCTACCAACATTCATACTCTGGCTTCCATCTTCAAAGTCCCTTCAAGAAACATCAAGAGAACTGTGAATAAGGTTAGAAAAGTGGGAACAATTTTGGTGTTACACCAGGTATATTAGAGCTGTTGGTGTCTATTTGTGTCTGTTGTGTATTTGTGTCAAAAAAAAAAAAGAGTCTCTAATATATGTATGTGTGTTTGTGTACGCATATATATATATATATATATATATATATATATATATATATATATATATATATATATATATATATATATATATATATATATATATATATATATATATATATATATATATATATATATATATATATATATATATATATATATATATATATATGTATATATATATATATATATATATATATATATATATATATATATATATATATATATATATATATATATATATATATATATATATATATATATATATATATATATATATATATATATATATATATATATATATATACATATATATATATATATATATATATATATATATATATATATATATATATTTAGCATGAATACTCTCAAACATGTTTTGTTAAATAATATGGAGAAGTTCTTTCAATTGATTTTATTAAATCTTTCCAATTTCTGAAATAACTGTTTTGTTTTATTGATAAGTTCACAAATTTGAACTGTTTATTTAAGTTTTAACTGTTTGAACTGTTTACTACATACATACATACATTCATATTTTATATATATATAAAAGTGGACAATTTTAACTTCCTGTTAATCCATCTTTTGTGTTCATATGACCTCTGTGCAGCTGGGTTCACTTCCTTGTTAACAGTAGTGCAACCACTGAGGTACGATTCTGCATTTTGACTACTTTGAATGAACCTTTTACGCCAACCCTCGGAGTGCCCATGATCCTCTAAGGTGAGACCAAATGCAAAAAGTACTTTGCTGTCTCTCTAGGTGAAGACAGTATATAACTGAGGTCACCACAGATCAACTCTTCTTAGAACAAGGTACCTTATTACAGTAATGTAATAAATGTTTGTCAGACCAGGCTGAAATCCATATTGTTGAAAACATTTTTAAAAACATTTTACCCCAGTCAAGGAGATAAAACCATTATGATGCAAGGGGTTACTGAGCATGAAATGTTATGAGAAAAATAGAAGTAAACAACTCACATTGCATATAAATTTTTGAAGATCAAAGTTGACTAGAAAGTAAAAAGCTGGGTACATGCATATATATATATATATATATATATATATATATATACGGAGGCACGGTGGAGTAATGGATAGCGGCTTAGATTGAGAGCCGATTTCGAATTCCAGTCAAATCCATTACTTATGTGCTAATACCCTTGGGAAAGGTGTGAATCCTCTTCTTCATCCTCCAGCTATGGCCAAATACCAGGACAGACTGGGTTTTATAGCCTTGGATGCCAACTGGTCTAGGAGAAGGACAACTCTGAATTCAAAACCTATGGAGGGTTGTTTGGGGACCTTGTGGCACTTAGTCCACCAGGTCTCTGTATTCGGCCCTTAAAAAGTGTGGATGGTCCTGCACGAAACATTCACCACTATAATCAAATCTCATGTGCTGTTGTCGGGCTGTCGGTTTCCTGGGAACTGATATGCTTGACCCTCATACGTCAAATTCGACGGGAGAGGCGAGTATATATATATATATATATATATATATATATTCAAGGAGACAGAAGCTGGAAGATATTTCCACAAGTAACAAGTGCTAGAGAAGAAACTCTTAGCATAGAACTTATGGTTGTTTTTCATTTACATCTAGCAATTTTGACTGTAAATTGAAAACACCCAGCTGCCAATCTAGAACTGAATTTAAATATGTAAAGTTAACAGACCAAAGATTTCAGATTTCCACTTTCTCTTTCTACTTGTAAAATCTTATAATATAAACTCCAGTGTACGTGTGTGTGTTTTGCATCAAAGCAACTCCTCCATCCCCACTGGTCTGATTTCAATGATTCATAGCTCATTCAAAAGCCCTAGAAAAGTTAGGTACAAGGAATGATTTTCATTTAGATCAGATTCATGGTTGCCAAATTATATGAGGTTAAAAAATATATTAATATATTATATTCCATAATATATGTTTTTACTTAATTAGCTATTATGTTTCCCTAACTCTTCAAATGTTGAATGTATATCCAATTCTAATTTCTATTTTCCCATCTTTACACTATATTAATTTTCTCTTATAAATTGTCCCCTGTTGTGTCACCCATAAAATAAAAATAATTGTTTGTACATAAAAATAAGCATCTACGTACATCAAATCAACTTTAAATTAAGTGGCAACAGAAGAATTATCATTGAACTTTTAAAAGGTAAGCTTAAACATTAATTCAGTACTTAAAGGCAGTGATCAATTTTGAGTTCTGTAGTTTATTGATGTTTATTGCATTTACTCCTCCCTAACTATTGTGATGAAGGCCAAACCAAGAGTTCTCTGCAGGAGCTACCTTAAATGCTGCCCAATAGGGTGGCTTTTAAGGTAGCTTTTTAATAACATGCAAAGTAAATATTTTAAATACAGCTGTTTTTGAAAAATAACATGAAAAGGAATTCTTATGATTAAAGTTTTTTTAACATTTACGATTGCATAATTGGAAATCATAATGGTAAAACATTGAGTTATAAATGCAGATATTTGAAAACCGATATTTAATCCAAATATAAAATTTAAAACAGATATAAAAAATATTTGAAAAAAGATCAGAGGAATTATTTTTTCAATCAATTCACCCCCACCCCAAGCAAGGCAGTAATGACACTAAGACACAAGGGGCTACTGTGAGTGAAAGAGAATGAGAAAACATTAGAAAAACTGGAAACGAATCTTACAAGAGTGAAATCGCTATGCCTGTTCAAAAGACTGGGAGGATTGTGAACCTAACAATAGGCAAACCTATCTGCTCCTATTGGGAAAAGAAGCAAAATAGTAAATAGTTTAGGCAGAGACGTTAGAAGTATAGCCTTGAAGTAGAGTTTAGAAGGAAACGAAAAACCCAATCCTAAAAAGAAAACAAAGGATAAACATCAACTCCTGGTCAAATAGACAAGGAAGAGTGTGAACGGGAAGATAGGCAATCCTATAGACTCTTATTGAGAAAAATAAATAGTAAATAGATTTTCAAAGTTTTAGGTAGAGATGTTAAAAGTATAAAGTTGATGTTTCAAAGGAATCAAAAACCCAATTAAAAACAGGAAACAAGAGCTAGACCTCTACTCCTGTACAAAAACTATCACTTGAAACTACTTAAGACAATTTCTATCAAATAAAGACAGATATTATTGTGTTAACAAAAGGATTGGTTGGTGGGCCTTTGTGTGATCTGTTTATATATGCTTATATATACTTATATATCTATTATGAAAAACAACAGATATTTTGTATTGACTAATTTTACTGATCGAATTTACCAAATTATGAATAATCCTTCTCAAACAAAAATGGAAATTCTGTCAGAAATTGTTCAAAATTCATTTTGAAAGAAAATTAAAAGAAGTATTGTCTAACATTTCACTTTTCTTAGTGTTGTGGTAAACCCTCTTACAGTATAATGAACTCTTCCTCCTCTCATAAATACAAACTGCGAGAATCGGACGGGAGCGCAGAGTGTGAAGTGGAGTGGAGTAGTAGACGCAGTGCTAATCTACTTATTACTAACACTATTGTTTTGTATATATCTTCAATATACTTTTTCAACCTACCTTCGTCTTCCATGTCTTTCTTTCTTGCCCCTAAACAGGCTACAGCACTTAGATCAAAAGCTTGGAAATGAACTTCAGATAATTTCATGTACATTTCACCAGAAATGAATTTCAGACAATTTGGGGGAATTTCTGAATGAATTTCCACCTTGTTTGAGAAGGATTATTTGTAAATTGGAAAAGTTGACCAGTAAAATTAATCAAAACAAAATGTCTGTTTTCCTTAATGGTATTTGGCGGAAAGGATATTTGCTGACTAAACACAGAGAATATATATATATATATATATATATATATATATATATATATATATGAAGAGATCTAGTTTTAAGGTGTGCTATATTTATGGGATAAAGTGCTCAATATCAGAGAGAGAGCATATGTAAATATAAATATAAAAGTGAACGTTGAAGTCAACACTCGGAGGCGACAGTCTGTTTCGTGTGAGACGCAATAAACAGGCCACGAGTGTTGATTTTTTTCTTGGCTATTCATATATACGGGTCAGTGGTGCATTGTGGGTAGTCTATTTTGGCGGTTATCTTACCGGAAATCATTTATTTGTTTAGTTATTTATTTGCGTTAAATTATTTTGCTTGTTTTTATTTATTTTTATCTCTTATTTATTATTTTTATTTTTATTTCTTATCTTATATATTTATTTTTATTTTCATCAGTGTTTTATTAACATAGAAAAAAATATATAAGAAATAAAAATAAAAACAAGCAAAATAATTTAACCCAAATAAATAAACAATTCCAGCAAAATAACTGCCAAAATAGACTACCCACAATGCACCACTGACCCGTATATATAAATAGCGGAGAAAAAAACAACACTCGTGGCCTGACGATTGCATCTAGCATGAAACAGCCCGTTGCTTCTAAGTGTTGACTTCAATGTTCACTTTTATATATATATATATATATATATATATATATATATATGTATGTATGTATCTATGTATATATATATATTTATAATAAAATAGTTGATTATCTAGACATCACCCTTAACATTAATAATAAAAACATTTAGACCATGCCATAAGGACAATGAAATCCTCACCTATATTAATATTAATTCTAACCACCCCAATGGTGTCATCACTAGGATTAGTCGATTATCATCCAACATAAACATCTTTAATAAATATAAAAAATTGTATGAAAATGCTCCCTGTGGCTGTAAAAATAAATTATCTTACCTAACCCCTATAAGTAACACAGAAATATCTAAAGTGAAATGTAGACACAAAAAAAGAAAAATTATATGGTTCGACCCTCCCTTCTGCAAACTGTCAGACAGTACTTTCTAAAGAAAAAAAAAAATCCTCTAAGTAATATGTTCAATAGGAAAATGATTAAGATTAACTACTGTACTGACAATATGTATAAAATTATTATTTCACACAATAACCATATTTTTAAAAAGTTCTATGGGACAAACAACAAACCTGGTATTGAACCCACCTGTAATTGTAGATCTAAAGAAAATTGTCCAGTAGAGGACAAATGCAGATGTACCTGGGTTATATATCAAGCAAACATTTCCCTGAAAGAAAATATGAAAAATTATAATGTTTACATTGGAATATCTACAGAATAATGGAAACAGAAATTTTATATCCATATACACTCATTTTCTAACCCTAAACTGAAACACTAAACAGCTCTTTCAAAAAAAAATTGGGTAATTGAAGGAGAAAGGTTTGAGCCCACAGATAGTTTGGAAGATTATAGATTCCACATGTACACCTAATAGTCTTAGAGATAGGTGTGATTTATGTTTAGAAGAACAGATTAGAATAATAAAATACAATAATCAAAACCTACAATTAAATCAGAGGAATGAATTAGTATTAAAATGTCAGCATAAAAACAAATTCAATATTTGGCTTCAAAACAAGAAAGAAGAAACTAAACTTACGGTTACATCCATATACATGATTCTTTTCTTTCGTGCATTTTGAGAATTACGTTGTTCATAGTCTGTCTATATTTCTGAGATGAGGTATTATGTACAGTATTTACATTAGTCGGACTATTGTCCTCATCTTTGTCGCCATATTTGTCAAAACGTTTCGGCCGTTGTACGCTCCGGCCTTCTTCAGGTGGTTGGAATTTCAAGGACACATGGCACAGTGGATAAAGGCGTTGGTTAGATCCAGTGACAGACCCAAAGAAGGTGAGTTCAATTCCTGGTTAAGGCAGTGGAGAACTTTCAGAGGGAAAATTAGCAGGAGATAACTGATAACTGACATCCATCAAACATGGCACGTGGAACTAGAACAGTCTACCCCAGTGATCGAAATAAAGGGTTCAGTTCGAAATTCCAACCACCTGAAGAAGGCCGGAGCGTACAACGGCCGAAACGTTGTGACAAATATAGCGACAAAGATGAGGACAATAGTCCGACTAATGTAAATACTGTACGTTGTTCATTTATATAACTATGCATAAAACACTTCCACATGTTAAATCAAATTCTTTTGAAAATGTTGAATCTGCAATTTTAATGGTCTTAAACAGTCATCTCTGCTTCAGTCACTTTCCCATCACCTTAACGTAACTTCCGTGTCTTTGTATAAATATTTTCACGGTTATTATTCTGATATTTCCTCCATGGCACCACGACTACAAATTCAAGTGCAGTACTAGATCGGCAGCAAGGTTTCACCATTTTATAGTTGATATTGCGAGACGTAACCATAAGTTCTATGCTAAGAACTTCTTTCCACGCACTTCTGGAACTCTCTTCCGGTTTCTTGTTCTGCAGTCAAATTTGAACTTCCAAAAATTTATATGCAATGTCAATCATTATCTTCTGTCTTCTTAATTCCTGTTCTTTTATTGTTCTCTATCCTTAATCGTGTTTTTTCTTATATTCTCTCATACTCAGTAGACCCTTACATCTTAATGGCCTTATTGCCTTGCTTGCAGAGAAATGATTAAAAAAAAAACGAAACAATATCTATTCCTACTGTTTAAACTATTCAGTTCTTTTGGACTCAGCCCTCCGCTTTATTATTCCAAGCAACTGCCAGCACAGCCAAGCTTGAATTGTGAGTTCAATCCCTGGCCACAGCAGAGGTGAACAAAATCTTGGTAAGTTGAGTTACTAAAGGGAAATAACTGAAACGGAGATATCCAGAAAAGGCATGGCATGTGGAACTAGAACAATATACTCCTGTTAATGGAATAAAGGTTTCAGTTTGACATTCCAATATATATCACCTGAAGAAGTCTGGAGTATGCAATGGCCGAAACATTGTGAATCTGACCATAAAGATAAGGACAACAGTCTAAACAATGTAAATAGTTTAAATATCTACAATAAGAAATATTGACAAAAAAAAACTTGCAAAATTAGTCACATTTTTTTTATTAAGTCATGTTTTAAATTTTTTTATTGCCATTTGCCATGACTTTAATTTCACTTTTTTCCGTTTTTCTTTTCCTCATGTCTTTTTTTTAGCATTTCTGTTATCATAGGATTGATTCAAAGTTTGTACCTGTAATAACCGTTTTTTTCTTATATACAGGGTGTCCATAAAGTTCGTGTGCACTTCAAAAAATTTCTAACTTTCTTTGTATGTGCAATAGAAATAATTTGTAAAAAGGATTAGAAAGAAGTAAATCTGTATTCTTTAAGGGTTTTATTGAAATTTTATTTAAGTTTCCACATGTCCTCCATCATTAGCAATACAAAGGGTAATACGATTTTGCAGCTCACGGAAAACATTTGCCAACTGATTTTCAGTAATGCCTGAAATCACATTAGTTATTTTAGCTATACTTAAAACTAGGTACATTAAACTTTATAACATTTTTTACAGATTATTTCTATCACAAATATAAATAAAAATATAATTGTTTAAAGTGCACATGAACTTTATGGACATTCTGTGTGTATATATATATATATATATATATATTTCATCTAAAGGTTCTGGAGGCACTTTACATTGGGTCCCGCAAGCCTTCTTTGTGTAAACAACGTGAGTGTTTGTTGGGGCTTGCTGTCATTTGTCTCTAGTTCCTTTTGCTATTTTTTTTCCTCCCACAACTTCGTTTTATTGTACATTTTTCTGTGGTTATATATATATATATATATATATATATATATATATATATATATATATATATATATATATAACTAACAGATTCCCATGTGAACATTTTCATCGCTAAACAGCGAAGTGTTGTTCCTCTCCATTTTGAGGATTTAGAGAAAATATGTTTATGCAGGTTGCTATAAATTGTTGTAAGAATTCATCTTCATTCGTTTCTGTGCAATTAGGTAAGTGTGTACAAGTGAAATATGTATGGGGGGGAAGCACGTTATTAAGGAAATGTTTCACAGTTTTTATTTTGTTTTGTTCTTATCATTGAATGTTCTAAATACATGAAAGAACAAAGGAACGAAAATAAAAACTTCTCATTTTGTGTCAGTCTCGTGTGTTCCCTGATTTCTGTTTTTAGTATTTTCCTGCCCTTGTCTCTTAGCTTTTCTGAGACGATCAACGGCGCGCAATGTGGAAATTGCCAGCAACAATAGAAGATGATTATTTCATTTAATCGATTGATGTTATTACAGTCAGCCACTTCCATTCTTTTCGGAAGAATTTTTGGAATTTCTAATTTTGGCAAGAATTTTATCTTTTATGAGAAAAAAACGAAACAAATAAAATGAAAAGTCATGACAAAGAATAATTTTCTCGGCATCAACAAAAGGCAAAATTATTCAGGTGAGAAGATACATATGTCTCACTTTATATACCATTCTTTCTTTATTTCTCTCTCTCTCTCCCTTTATTTCCCTCTCTCTTTATTTCTCTCTATATTTCCCTCTCTCTTTATTTCTCTCCCTCTATTTCACTCTCTCTATTTATTTCTCTCTCTTTTTATTTCCCTCTTTCTCTATTTCCCTCTCTCTCTATATCCCTCTCTCTTTATTTCTCTCTATATATTTCCCTCTCTTTATTTCTCTCTCTTTATTTTGCTCTCTCTTTTTCCCTCTCTTTTTATTTCTCTCTCTCTCTTTATTTCCCACTCTCTTTATTCTCTCTCTATATTTCCCTCTCTCTTTATTTCTCTCTCTCTTTTTATTTCCCTCTCTCTTTATTTCTCTCCCTATATTTCCCTCTCTCTTTATTTCTATCTCTCTTTATTTCCCCCCTCTCTCTTTATTTCTCTCTCTCTTTATTTCTCTCTCTCTCTTTATTCAGACACACACACACACACACACATACATATATACACAAACAAATGTATATTACTGAGTTGAGAACAAATACGGATCGGGATCTGACTGAATGAGTTAAAGAACAAATAGGAAACGTTTATCAATCTAACATGTTTCACTTTTATTAAAGCTTCATCAGAGAATGATTTATGGAGAAAAAGAAGAAATAAATTCTGGTATTTTTACTTTTGTGTTGTTTGATTCTCATTGGTCAGTCAGGTTTCATATGCATTCGACTTTTTAAACCACGTTAGTATAATGTTTGGCATTCTGAATTCAGGGAAAGATGATGTGTTCATCCAAACCTTCAAGAAATTAATGGATTCCAAGCCTACCATGAATATTGCTTTATGTAAGCAAGTATATAATAATTCCAATTTGTCTATGTGGGTTTATGATGAAAATATGCATTCGTAAGTGTATGTGAATGTAGGTATGTGTATATCTAGTTAACATTATGTTTGATGTTTTTATTTTGGTTTGAGAATGTTTTTACATACATACCGTTTGTTTCAAATTTATAGTATATTGTTATTAGTAGGCTCTCAAATTACTTTCTTCATAAAGCATTATGTTCTTTTTTAATTAAGGTGTATAGGATCTTGATCATATATCATTAGTAAAACCTCATTAAAACAGGCTACAAACTAAAACATGCAACAACATGCATTCTGATTGGCTAGAAAATATAAATTACATGTTTTCAACTACGTCTGAACTGTACTGACCTAGTTTGTGACCTGAACTAAAATACTATTGCGCCAAATCAATCTGAAGCCTACCACGTGACATATGTTTTGTATATAAATTAGTTATGTGCCATGTGTGATACACACTTAGGTGATCATGTATTTTTCGGTACATGACTGACGAGACAGTTTTTTTCTCACAGTTGGTTGCCATTTCTTTCTGTGGTAGACCAGTTGCCATCCAAGGCTATAGAACCCGTTCTGCCCTACTATTTACCCATAGCTGGGGGGAGAAAAAGAGGATTCATACCTTTCCCAAAGGTATAGCACGTAAGTGAATGTAATGGATTCAGCTCTCCAATTCCTCAATCCGAACCCCTATCCATTTCTCCACCATGCCAGCTTTGTATATAAACGGCACTTAATCCAGTCACCACTAGTGAGGTAGGCAAATTCCAACCCGAAGCTCGACTGCACGTCTTGTCATTTTTATATTCAGACTATTAGTATGGTAGTATCTGCCACACAGAGTTTACTGACTATTTTGTGTTAGGAAGAATAACGTGTTTTAGCCTTCCAGTAGCACACCGAAACTGATATTAGCATTAGTGGCTACACTAATGCTAATATTAGTATCGGTGTGCTACACTAACACTAACACTGAATACGAATAGAGAAAGACGAAATACGCGGGCGTAACAAACAAAACATTTAATAAGGCAAACAACTTACGTACATATATTCAAAAGATTTACTTATGCCTCAAAACAAATATATTGTCCATATTGTCCCAAAGGAACGAGGGGGTTTACAGAACGAGAAAAAAAAAATAACACGCCAGCTATATGACCTTTGATAGTCCGCAGATAAGTGAATGAAAATTACTTTTTTCTTTCGCTCGGCCGTGCACATGTTGACCAGTTTCCACGTGTGTGGACGCCCTGGTGGTAAGGAAGGTAAAGAGGCCGTTCCTCCAAAAAACGGAAGCAAAGACAAAAATGGACAGAAGAGTTCTACTCTCTAAAGGGGCCAAAACTCCTATGAACTCAACTCAAGGGAAAACAATTGTGGTCTCCCTACAAGACGAAACATTTACTGTTTTTTTTTTTTTTAGAATTTTTTTCATTTTCATTCAGTTACTTAGAGAATTCATATGACACAGTTTTAAAGAGCGTTAAGAAATCAAAGATAAAACAAAAAAAAAAATATAAAAAAAAACAAATTGCCATGCAAGCTATTACCACTGTCATTGGCACTTCTGCATGGTGCATGGCCGCTGTTTACTACCTGCAGGTCTCCCAACCGGGAGAAGAGGGCTCAAGCTTCATTGGGAGCCCTGGGCAATGCTTTGTACCCTTGCTATCTTATCAACATTTGCTTTTTTCCTACCTACATTTATATACGTTAGAAATTAAACTAAACACAACTGATTATTAAAGCATTAAAAATTAAAAACTATTAAAAGCATTAAAGTTAAAATTTAACATCAAACCAAATCTGTAATATTTTTCAACTCAAGCAAACTACTTATAGCAAAACCCAAAAGGCAAATAACGAATCAAAGAAAGACAACTCTGTAAACACGAATTAAGTCAACAACATTAACACACAGTATTTCACAAACGCGAACTGTTTAAATTTAGCATAAACACTACAATATTATAATATACCATCTCATTTTCGTACACATATTTCAACAACATAAAATCTTTCTTATTAAAACTTAGCTCCCATTTTAGTCCAAACATCAAAGGACATTTGAACAATTAAAACCACCTATTCAACAACTGTTTGTACCTTATTATTATTCTATAAATATTTTTTTATTGTCAAGCCAATACCTTTGTCTTGAAGTTTATTATTCTCCTGTTGTTCAATTATTTTGTTTCATTTGTGATAATATAAATACGTAGAGGGTAGCACATACAGATGACATTATTAAAAACAAATGGCCAGTTTTGTTCCTATATATATGATAGAGTTTGAATGGTTGTCTAAACGTAAATCTCTTTTATGTTCATAGATACAGACGTTAAGATTTTGTGTTGTCTGTCTGATATAAATTCTTTTACATTCTAAACAATTTATTTAATAAGTAACACCATCTGGATTGGTGATGGATTTATTTTCCTTCCTAATTATATCTTCGATTGTATTGGACATAATTGTAAAGATCCTAGTATTAAGGATAACTAATTTATTCATAAGTTTTATAGAAAGAGAGTTAGAGGGTAAGATTATGATGTTTGTGTTGTTATTTATGGAAGTCCTATTGGCGGCAGTGGCGTAGCTAAGGTGGGGCGAGTGGGCGGACCGCCCTGGGTGCCAGCACAGGAGGGGTGACACAATGTCACCCCAACAGAAAATTACGTCAACCATGAGCCAGTCGAGACTGTCGGATCTGGCTGTGCTGTCCATTGAAAACGAGCTTACAAGACAAACAGATTTTGATGATGTCATTGACCAGTTTGCCACAATTAAAACAAGAAAGCATTCATTCTAAGACCATGGTGTGGAATCGTGAATTTCACCCTTTTGCGTATGTGCGCGCGCGTATTGTACCCCTTCCTTTCACATTTGGCTAGATATAGCAGTAACCGCCGACGTGAGGAAGGCTGGCTAGCTACTCCTGATACCGTCTAGAATCAGAATTTGAAATTTTCCCGCGCATTTTCTGACGTCACCGACGAACAGCGTTTTCAAGTTAGTTGCTGCCTGATTTTCAAGCTAGCAGGTCAACTCATTTATTCCGTGCCCCTAACCCATAGGCGGGCCAGAATATCTTATTCTTAACTAACCAAAACTTCAACATGTCGTGTGATTATAACTTTTCTTCGAACAACTTATTAGAACCTTCCTCCGTTTTTCTAGTAGAAAACGTAGAGTTACGACACTGCCATTCCAAGACTTTTCCTCGTCTTGATGCGAACAACATGTTTGAACCTTCTTCATTTTCTACCAGCATCTACGACACTGTCGTCACCAGACTTTTCCAAGACCAAATTCCTCGTCTTGATGCGAACAACTTTCGAACTT
This sequence comes from Acanthosepion pharaonis, assembly GCA_903632075.3. NCBI lineage: Eukaryota > Metazoa > Mollusca > Cephalopoda > Sepiida > Sepiidae > Acanthosepion > Acanthosepion pharaonis. The sequence continues at coordinate 673,049 of CAHIKZ030001868.1, forward strand.
TCCTCTATTCACTACCAGAGTTCTACGACACTGTCGTCAGCACACTTTTCCAAGACTAATTTCCTCGTCTTGATGCGAACACCTCAGAATTTTCCTTCACTGAAGATTGATGAACTTTTCATACACCTCTTTTGAATTCTAACCTTTACGAACCAGTTTAAAAAAAAAAGATAACATTACACACACATTATTAAACCTCGCAGTGAGTACTTTTCCTATTTGTGTACGCATACACCTTTCGTACAAAAGACATTAAAACCAGAACTTTCATTCTGAAGAAACTTTTCCCGCCTTAGCCATCTTGGTTTTTTCGCTTTGGCGCGGAACTTTAAAATTCTACTAATTGCTACATATTACTAACTGCCTACAAGCTAAAAACAGACCTTTCCTTTTCTGATAGTCTCCTCTGTTGAGACAAGATTATTTGTTATTAAAATAAAATTTCATATATGTTTTCAACCAGACTCATTTTGTCGTTTCCTCCTGTCTATCTACTTTGTATTATTTCTATGTACTTTTTGAATGACCCTTTTTCCTCACTAAAGATCACTCATTTAATATTCTTACTTTGTTTGTGGATTCGGTAGAAATAAGTAGTGTCTGGCACAAGGCCACCTTTTAATAAACCAGCACTGCATGCTACCGGGCCCGCAACAATAGTATCGAATGTCGTTCTTTTGTGAATTGTCGTGTTTAGTATTTAGTTGTTCTGAAAGTGAACAGTTGCATTTTAAAAATATTTTTTATTTGAACTGATTATTTTGTGGTATTAGATTTTGTCTTGGATCATACATGTAAACAGTAACGTACCGGTCAGTAGAGTAAAGTAGAGGTAGAGCATGTATGAAAATTTAACTACAGCTAACCATTCAGCATAGGGTGTTTCGGGGTCATTGGGGTGACATTTGAGCGGACCACACCGGGTGACGTTTACTCTTGCTACGCCACTGATTGGCGGTGTCTAGTTATTTGGATAACACTTCGAACATGAACAATAAAAAAATTCATAATTTCATTTCTTTTTTATTTTGTTTATATTTCATTACTTTTGTTATTATATATTCCACACTGTGATAATAGAAGATCTGCCAAAAATAGTGATGTAAATTTACTGTGGATTAATGTGATTAAAGCACTTTCAAAACATTGTCATCTTCCAAGATTATTTTCTCTTTTAGTTAGAGTAGCATTTTTAAAACTAATGCATTTAATGTGTTGTTTTATAAAAGTTTCCTTTTGTGTTCATATAATCGTTTATTTAAATTTCTTGAGGTTTCTCTGATGTATTACTTATGGTAATTATTACTATATATTGATACACACACACACACATATATATATATATATGTGTGTGTGTGTGTGTGTGTGTGTATTATGGGTGTATGGCCGAGTGGTGTGGTTAGAACATTCGTTTCCTGTCCATGAAACCTGGGTTTGAATCCCGCCATGTTGTTTTATCAGGAAGGAAACTTCCTGATGTTATTGGAATGGATCGAGGTCAATCCCAGCATGCAGTACGTTTGGAAAGTGTCTGAAAACCAAACCACGGGTTGACCCAAGCCTTGTAAGTGAAATTGGGTAGACAGAACTCTTGAGGGTTTTTGATAGCTATGACAGAACGGACCCACAATTTCTCGTGACCAAAGGCTTGAGCGTGCTGGCCTTGTTCAAATTGTTGATCACACAAGATAGCATGCTCTCTCGCAGAAACCGTAACTAAGGTGTGCTCAGCATAGTTACAGTATAAACCACAGGTGTCGTCTGTGGATGTTGAGCGAAATTAAATTTTCCTGAGCGAGCGTCTGCAACAGGGATGGCGAGCCGCCCTGGTAGATGGGTATCTTCGAATAAAAGTGGACAGATATATATATATATATATATATATATATATATATATATATATTATTTACATTATACGGACTATTGTCCTTATCTTTGTCGCCATATTTATCACAACGTTTCCGGCCGATTTACGCCCCGGCCTTCTTCCGAAACGTTGTGATAAATATGCCGACAAATATGAGGACAATAGTCCGAATAATGTAAATAATGTACATAAAACCTCATCTCAGAAATATATATATATATATATATATATATATATATATATATATATGTATGTATATATATATATATTAATAAATTATATATATGCACATATATATATATATATATATATATATATAAATTAATCTATATGTGTGAGTGTGTGTGCATATGTGTCTGTGTGTATATGTGTGTGTGTCTGTGTGTGTGTATATTTAGCCAGCAAATTCTCTTTTAGGCTTGTCTGATTAAATAAATTACAAACATTATTTTTGCTTATTTTTAGTATAATCCGTTCATATTCACGGATATTTTCTATGTATTACAATCAAATGATGCAAGAAATACACTGTAACAGTGGAAATCCCAAGTAAGTTTCATCTCTTTTTGAGATCATCATCAGGAATGCAACTAGCAAGGCGAAAATTATGTGTAGCTCACCAGCACATATGATTTGATTGTTAAATGGTTTTGTACAGAACCAACCCCAAACAGCCTTCCGCAGGTTTTGAATTCAGAGTTGCTCTTCTCCTAGACCAGTTGCCATCCAAGGCTATAGAACCTAGTCTGTCCTGCTAATTAACCATAGCTGGAGGAAGAAGAGGATTCATAAATTTCCCAAGGGCATCAGCATGTAAATGGATGTAATGGATTCAACTGGAATTCGAACTTTGTTCTGCTATCCACTGCTCCACAGTGTCTAATACCTACCTACCTACATACATACATATATATATATATATATATATATATATATATATATATATATATATATATATATATATATATATATATATAAGTGTGCGTGTGTGGGCACGTGTGTGTGTATATATATATATATATATATAACTTGCCTATATAACTATACCAACAATATATATATATATATATATATATATATATATATAGGAAAGTTATATATATATATATATAACTTTCCTATATAACTATACCAAAAATATATTAATGATTCTCTAAACATATTTTATGATAATTTGTTTTGAATTTATAACTTGTTACAGAAAAACGGTTTAGCCCTTCTAAAAACTGCATTTTTAATGTCTCTGGTTTTCTGTTTATCTGTGAGGAAATTGTCTAGCATTCACTGCCACATAAAACAATTGATATTATATACCAGTTCAGCACACTTTTATTTGTTTCTGGCAATTTTTTCCTGTATCTTCACACTTCGTTTTGTTTTTGAAAGGCATCTTTTGTTATTGTAACGTGCCATTGAATTTCAATTTCGCATTTTCTGTCATCTGTTAAAACAATTCTCAGAAATTTTCACTTCAATACTTGTTCGATTTTACCTTCTTGAATTCATTAATCATATCTTGGTTTGTTACTCTTGCTGACAACCATGCAGTACGCTTTTTTTACCCTTGCATAAAGTATTGCTGCCATATATGGTCTGGTGCCCCTTCTGTTTGCCTCGGCGTTCTTGATAGGCTCCAGAGGCGGATATGCAATATAATTGTCCCTGTTCTGGCATCTCGTCTACAGTCACACTCTCACAGACGCGCCGTCGCCTCTCTCTGTCTTTTTTACAAATACTTTCATGGCAATTGCTCCGAGGAGCTGCATTTGCTGGTTCCCAGACTTCATGAGTTCAAGCGCCCTACGAGGCTGGCATCCCGCTCTCACACTTTCGCTGTCGAAACTACTAAATGTAGCCGTCTCTTCTACTCTAATAGCTTCATGTCTCGCACCTCTCGCCTGTGAAACTCCCTTCCCTATTCCAGTTTCCCTGAGAACTATAATCTCCAGCTATTCAAATGTAATGTCAGTCGACATCTCCAGTTGCCTTGATCTATCCACTACCCTTCTACTCATCCTTTCTTCTATCACTCCTATCTGATCTGGTTCCAAATCTTCTGTAACCCCTTGTGTCCTAGTGGCTTGCCACCTTGCTTGGGGTGAAACGCTTAAAAAAAAAATTGATAGTTGGTGCTTTCTTTTTGCATTCTTTTCTTTGTTTCTAACAAAGTTTTCATATTTGTTAATTCTTACATTTGAAAAGCATCTTTCACTATTGTAAAATGTGTTATTGTGGTTTTATTGAGAAGGCACAGTGGATTAGTGGCTAGCGGTTCGGATTAAGGAATCGCAGAGCCGAGTTCGAATTCCAGTCGAATCCATTACATTCACTTATATGCTAATACCCTTGGGAAGGGTATGAATCCTCTTCTTCTCAAGCTATTGGTAAATAGGACATACTGGTTACTATAGCCTTGGATGGCAACTGGTCTACCGCAGAAAGGAATGACAACCTACTGCGGAAAAAAATCTGTCTCGTCAGTCATGTATCGAAAGATACATGATCGCCTAAGCGCGTATCACACATGGCATCTAACTGGTGTTATTGAGTAATATATCCATTAACATGAAAGATGAGGAGAACAG
>CAHIKZ030001868.1:682500-720000 GCA_903632075.3 Acanthosepion pharaonis
TTTTTTTATAACATATCAACTTTAACAATAACAATTTGCTTCCTTAGAAATTGCCAGTTGTTTTGAAAATGCTTGGACCGAGCAAAACGTTAGCAAGTAAATGGAAAAATGTAACAGGTTTTCATAAATTTATGTGCATATTTTTCATGAATCATCATCCTCATCGTATATATATATATATATATATATATATATATATATATATATATATATATATAGTTGTATATTTAGGCAGCAAACCTTCCCTTATGCATGTTTCATTAAAAACGACAGACAATGTACTACGGTTAAGCTTTTTATTTAATTTTTCTTGTGTTCTAAAAAGAGCTTTCTTTTCTGGACAAAGTGGGTGTAAGAACTGTCCAAATGTTTTATATTTCCGAGTGCTTTCAGCTATACCTTTAACCATTATCAAAGATGATTTGATTTTTCAGCTTAATTGAGTGTGTGCGTTCTGTGTATGTCTTAGTGTGTGGTAGGGATGTTCTTAATTTCCGAATACAATTAGCACATTGTGGCTTTGTTCGTAGTTAATATTGTTAAGAGTTGGCTTTTTCTTTTTTATTATTAAAGCTTCCATTATTTTTAGTCTTTTTTGCAGGTGGATGCAGTTAATATATTTGTGTTTTCTACTAGTAGAAAACACAAAAACTGCAAAAAAAAAAAACAAAGAATCATCTTTGATAATTGATAAAGGTATAGTCGAAAGTGCTCGGAACTATAAAACATTTGGACATTTCTTACACACCCTTTGTCCAGAAAAGAAAGCTCTTGTTAGAACATAAGAAAAATTAAATAAAAAGCTTAACCGTAGTACCTTAATAAAATGGATAAGGATATATAATTTTTAGTCCTGGGTATAGCAATAAACTACATCTGGCAGCAAGGCCTCTGATTGAGATATTGGAGATTTTGAGGTGCGTGGATCACCTCTTAATTGCTGTTGTTCCCAGGCCCACAATGACCAAGGGTGGTAGCATTTATTAAGGTCTTATCTATGGGCAAATATGGAACCCCGCAAGCATAAACAAATCACAGTGAAAGTATAAAAATACATTTTTATAGTAACAATACCAGCAATGCATTTTTATATAGAAACTACTAACAATACATATTTATAGTAAGATTACCAACGATACAATTTTAAAGCAAAATGACCAACAATACAGCTTATATTAAGATATAACATCCATGCATTTTATAGTAGAATTACCAAAAATACACTTTATAGCAAAATGACCAATAATATATTTTATAGTAGAATTACCAACAATATATTTTATAGCATAATGACTAACAATACATTTTATAGTAGAATTACCAACAATATATTTTATAGCAAAATGACTAACAATACATTTTATAGTAGAATTACTAACAATATATTTTATAGCAAAATGACTAACAATACATTTTATAGTAGAATTACTAACAATATATTTTATAGCAAAAAATTAACAATACATTTTATAGTAGAATTACCAACAATATATTTATATAATACATTTTAATGACTAACAATATATTTTATAGCAAAATGACTAACAATACATTTTATAGTAGAATTACTAACAATATATTTTATAGCAAAATGACTAACAATACATTTTATAGTAGAATTACCAACAATATATTTTATAGCAAAATGACTAATAATACATTTTATAGTAGAATTACTAACAATATATTTTATAGCAAAATGACTAACAATACATTTTAATAGAATTACCAACAATATATTTTATAGCAAAAGACTAACAATACATTTTATAGTAGAATTACCAACAATATATTTTTAGCAAAATTAACAATACATTTTATAGTAGAATTACTAACAATATATTTTATAGCAAAATGACTAACAATACATTTTATAGTAGAATTACCAACAATATATTTTATAGCAAAATGACTAACAATACATTTTATAGTAGAATTACCAACAATATATTTTATAGCAAAATGACTAACAATACATTTTATAGTAGAATTACTAACAATATATTTATAGCAAAATGACTAACAATACATTTTATAGTAGAATTACCAACAATATATTTTATAGCAGAATGACTAACAATACATTTTATAGTAGAATTACCAACAATATATTTTATAGCAAAATGACTAAAAATACATTTTATAGTAGAATTACCAACAATATATTTTATCTGTAGGTGAAGGCATACTATTGCATTCAAAATATATTTACTTGAAGCCATAAAATTGTGTTCAAAATATTTAGATTTCGTCATTAAATAACCCATAGAGTTTGATATGCCGCTAAACAAATTAAACAATCAACAATTCATATTTATATTATGTATTTAGTTGAAGCCATAAAATTGTGTTTAAAATATTTTGATTTCGGCATTAAATAACTCATAGATGTTGAAATTCTACTAAACAAAATCAACCAAACAACCAATATAAAAGAACTCTTTCATAACATAGTCCATATAATATCCTACAATTTCCTTAAGAAATTAAAATGTATTCCAAAATATAACTTCAACAAAACTACAACATAAAACACACATTTCACCGCCTCTATTAAGTATCTCCACACAAAGATACATATGCACAAAAGATGAGTATCATCTACCATGTATTCAACTGTGAAAGCAGAATAACATAGAGTAGAACTCCTAAATCTGAACATAATCTAGACTCCTTCGAAAATCTTTAAATCCAACCTTTTGTATTGGCATAAACATGAAGTTTTTCTTCCTTGAAACTGAACATCTCAGATGTTCAGTTTGAGTTGCATTGTATACACTTATTTTTGACTTCCTTTACAGATTATAATTGTTTTTGAAGAAGATATTTCTTGTCCATAATTTTTAAACATTTCTTAAATTGTCTTAGTTTTTCGCAAATCACAATATTTGTTTAGCACATTTTTTTTTCATTACTATTGGTTGTTAATTATTTTTGTACATTTCTGTATTCAATCTACACTTGAAATAAAAACGAACCAATGTTAAAAACTACCTTTTGTGTCCTAAACTCTAAAACTTAAAAATTTTAAGTTTGCCAAAGCAGTCTTTTCTTCCTCGAATCCAAGCAGTGCTCTTAATCCCGAACATCTTTCATGTTCGGTTTAGAGGAGTTGTACTGTGTAACATATTTTTATTACTTCAAAGCTCCTGCACAAAATTAAATTTCTCCATTAAATGACACATGATGAGTTGATATACTGTTAAACAAATCAAGTCAAATATATATATATATATATTTTAATATATCAACAACAATTAATGGAAAGAAATCTGACAAAGTGCAAAAAAGTTTTTGTTTTACACACACACACATATATATATAAAGCGCCCGTATGTAGAGACCATTCGGACAATTTCTACATAATTTACATCCATAAAATTATAAGAACAAAAGAAAAATTAAATAAGTTTAACCGCAGTACCTTATCAGTTGCTTTAAATGAAACTTGTATAAAATAGGGATTGCTACCCACATACACAATAATATATATATATATATATATATATATATTGACAAATACAGGCTAGGGAGTGTTTGTATAGGCATTACAATACATGCTTGTCGACAACAAATATAAACTCAGATAGTTATCCGTTCAATGTGTTGGTGAGTAAATAGGAAAAAAGCCGCGTGGGTGAGGGTTACTCCGTTGGTTTGTGTCAGACATATTGCATGTAAAGATTGCAGGTAAAGCGTGTTGACATTCATTTCGTAGGAACGAGGTGTGATTTGTTGGGCAGGTATGGAGTGATGTTAGAATAAAAGCATTTGTCTCTACAAGAACGGTTATTCCACCCCACCGACTAACCCGGTTATCAAATATGCATGATATGACTTTCATCAGGACACCTCGGAGTTCGGGTTTAACATGACTTCTGCCCATGTAATGCATTATTTGCCAAATAAAGGCGAAAAAGGTTTACTGATGATAAATGTTGAATGTTCAATGATTCAACAATCCTGCTCCTCCGACTTTCTCACTCCAGGATGTCCTCTGCCCTAAACTCAGTTTTTCTCTCTTCTTACCTTCTTCCTTTGCCGACTTTTACTATTTTCTTTTTCTCGTTTCTTTTTCTTCTTTTTGTGTAACTACTAGCAGCATGGCCCGACGTTGCCCGTGCTTGATTCAAAAATTGTACGACTCATACAGCAATCGCTATCACTTGACTTGAAATATTTTTGTTCTTTCTTGCCTTTAAAAGAGTGCCCTTTGCTGTGCTGATGTTGCTACATGCCTTAATTCTTGCCTATCTCACACTGCGAATTTTTTCTAAGCTCTATACTAAACATTAAATCTGTTACGAAAAAAGAACTAAACAAAATGAACACAAAACGATCAGCTTTAAAAAAAGGATTCACAACTGGGAAAACCAAATGAAGAAAGAATGTTAACAAATACTTTTTCATACCCAACCCAGTTCTGCAGAATCAGAATCAACGTTGAGTTTAAGCAAGCGAATGAGCCAATTGGAGTAAAGTGCCATGCAGATTTAAATTTTTCCCACTTGTGACGAATGCAGCTATCGATTTTTTTTCCATGCTAGGATGCTAGTTAACATTCGTGTCAGTCAGCTGTTGGCTCTCACGCTGGCCAATAGAATCTTCCTGCCTATTCGTGACAGCCAGCTATAGGCTCTCACTCTGGCCAGTAGAAAATGGCGGCAAACTACATGAAAACTGCCGTAGAAGCATGGAAAAATCGATTATTTCCACTATAGATGCGAGTTGGGAAATGCAAAGTCGGTCTTGACCTTTTCACTAACTTGGAGCATGTCCATGTAAATTTTGGTGCACATCTGTCGAAAATTGCTGCCGTGCATTCGTTACACACACACACACACACACACACACACACACACACACACCCTGCCTTATATAGATAGAGATATTTCCTTTTCATTTGTTTGATTTTTTCTTTCCTTTTTCCCCCTTCATTCTTCATTTCTTTATCTTCTTCATTTCCTTCCTTCCCGTTTTTTTTTAATTTCTTCTTTTCTCCTCTTTTTTTCTTTATATTATTTTTACTTATTTTATTTGCAATTTTACGACTTTGAATAAGGAACGAATCGGAGCTTATTTTGTGATATATTCCTACTTTTGATCCCCCCCCCCCATATCCTTAAATCTCTATCCGTTTTTCGTAAAACTACAATGGATGAGACCCTGTTAATACCACCAGGGGGAGCATGCTCTAAAATTCCTTGCTCCACCATTTTTTTAGTTTAGAAACTACTAAAGTTAGCGTGTGAATTATAGCAGTCTACGGGATTATTTTCTTTTGAGTGAATACTCGTTTTTTATCCTTTTAAAATTCCCGTGACATTTCTTTCCAACTGTTTCCGAGGGAGTTTTCGTGTTGTTGAATTGGGAACACGTGCTGTTTATTCCTGCTAGAAGAAGGTCTAGCTACAAGAACATGGCGGACTCAAGTTGAGTCCAACTGAAGATGTAAAGAAAACAAACAAGACTGATATATATATATATATATATATATATATATATATATATATATGTGTGTGTGTGTGTGTGTGTGTGTGTGTGTGTGTGTGAACAAATATATGTATTAAACAACAAATTTACAAGTGACAAAGACATCAATATTGTTTGTGAACGTAAAGAGTTTGTATATTTTTGAAAGTTCGTATGTACGTGTATGTGTTTATAATTTTCATGGCATTTTCCCATACGTGTGTGAAAACGCTGATCTCTATGAAAGATCACATTTTTAAATGTGTCCGCTGAAATGCAAAGTAAAAAGAGAGAACGAGGCGATAAGTCGCGCAGTATTTATAGTGTAGGGAGAGCGTCTCCTAGTAAACAATCCGGAAATTAAGGAGGAGATAACCCCGACAAATTAGTTTGGTTGCATCCACTTTCAAGTTCATGAGTTTTGCACATTTCCCTATTGTGATGAAAATTATTTCGAAGTGCGTATCAGTCTCAAAAGGTCCTTAAAAGAACCTAATGTTTTGATGAAAGGTCCATCGAATTCTTTTAGTTTACGCCATTTTTTCTTTAATTTGGCTTTCCCAATTCGTTCACAGAAATTTATTTGAATTAGGATGACATCACGCTCAGTATCTACTTGCATAGGAAAAGTTATATTATTCAATTTAATTTTTCTCTCGCACTATTCTTTCAGTCGTTGTATCGCAAATACAACTGTATTTTCTTGGAGATGGTTAAATTTTCTACCCTTTGTATTCCACTTATATATATTTTTTTATTTTCACAATGCTAGCATACTTGTCCTAAAGCTGGACATTTTTCTTGTTCCGTTCACACTTTTTATCCAGTATTTGCATTACACAAGGTAATTCAATATTTTGTATGCTTCGCCATTACTCTTGGATGAATTGAATTTTCGAATTAACTGTTGCAGAAACTCTATAAATGCATCTAAGGACATTTAGTCAGTTGTAACCGCTCTCAAATTTTGTGCTTGTACGAAGCATCACGCATACCTTCGGTTAATCTTAATTGTATCAACTCATTCGATGGTCATTTTTCCAGTGCAAAGTTTTTCAAACTCACAGAATCTGGAAGCCTCTCGTAGCTTGTGTACATACCGTATTATTCTTTCGTTCAGCTCTTGTTTGCTCACCAGAAACTTTGTCCTCTCAGCAATAACTAACTTGTTTTTCCGACGAGGATTTCTCTTTATAACGTCCGAAATTTGTGAAAAGGTCAAAACCTCCAATTCATTGGGATAGGCCATGACAGAGATCTTTCTGATGGCCTCACATCCTGCCGAAGCCAAAAATAAAACTGTAAGCTTGGGTGGACAGGGGATGTAATGGGTAACGGCTTAGAATTGGAAGTTGGAGCATCAAGTTCCAGGTCCATTCGAGCTTGTTATATACACCTACACGCAAATACTCTAGGGAAAAGTACCAGTCCACCTGTTCTCCTCAGCTATGGGTTAAATAGTAAGTCTTGTTTCACTAAACCTTTGTTATCCACAAAAAAATTCTTAGATCTAGAATATATTTTCCGGTTTTAAATAACAATCAAAGGGTTGATAAGCCGTAAAAAACAAATCAGTCAATCTTATCCGTCCTTCAGATCTCTCTTTCTATATAGTTTGTTGTCCACTCTTTCTTTCCAACTTCTTACGGATTACAGCCAGATCGCCGAAGTTAAGCAACATCGAGTTTGGTCAGCAACTAGATGAGGGAGGGGGTCATAGTAATATCAGATACTGTAAGCTTGGATGTGCAGGTGGTGTCATAGATAATGGCTTGGAATTGTTAATCGGGTAGCCGAGTTCCAGTTTCCGTCGGGTTCGTTATACTCACGCTCAAATTCCCTTGGGTAGTCTATTATGGCGGTTATTTTACCGGAAGTCGTTTATTTATTTGGGTTAAATTATTTTGCTTGTTTTTATTGATTTTTATTTTTTGTTTATATAGTTTATAGTATATAGTATATATATATATATATATATATATATATATATATATATATATATATATATATTTGAAAAGATTCTTGCAGGTACAAAATTTTATTATGGCAAGGAATAAGCGGAATGTAAAGGACATAATTATGAAAACTAAGAACTAAAACAAACAACCGGTTTCGTCCCAGTACTCCTCAAGTTTGATACACTGGGAATATTTAATCATAAACTTAAAAACAAAAAAAACATTCAATGAGGGGGAAAAGGGGAAAAATTTTTTTTATATATGATAGAAAGAACTAGAGCCCAATCACATTCAAGCCCAACAAGCAATCTCTCTGCTTACAGAGAAACGGCCTGCGGGACTTGATGTAAATGGACTCCAGAACTTGAAATGATATGCAGAGTGTGACTTCGCCAGAATGGAAAAACAGTCAACACTCAAACCAGCAACACATTCCCTGCTAGTTATAGCGTGTTCCGCTATAGATGACCCGGATGTATTCACTAGTTGGCTTTTTGTTAGCGGCCGGATTTAAAATTCTGGGGGTAAATGTTGTTTATTCTAAAATCCAGACGCTGAGACGTTCTGCCTATGTAGTCACATCCGCAACCACATTTAAATTTATATATAACTGAATTAATATGAAAGGGAGGCAGAAAATCCTTGCATCTGGAAGAAAGAATTGGTTGAGTAAAAAATATGACTCTCACATTAGCAGCATAAAAACACTTACTAACGGAATGTGAAATTCGCCTTGCTAGTTTTTCACCTTCTCTGCCAATGTAAGGAAGTCGTAAATAAATTGGACATTTCTTAACAACATACGGTCTATCCTTACTAAATTTATCAATGACATCATGCATAATGGAATCCAAAATGTCCAACGGATACCCATTTTTAGAAAGAGTCATTTTTATAAAGTCCAATTCACAGTAGAGGAAGGAATTTGAGCAAATTTTAAGAGCTCGAAAAGTCAACGTTCTAATTAAATTAATTTTTCGTTGACGTGGACAAAAAGAGTCCCAACGGACATTCCAATAGACATCATCACCTCTACGGACCAAAACATCCAAAAAGGGAAGACAACAATTAGACTCCTTTTCTACGGTAAATTCTAAGGACGAATGAACAGAATTTAATACAGAGAAAAATGTGTTGGCTTCACCCTCATTATCAAAGTGGCAGAAAATATCATCAACATACCGATGATACATCAGAGGTCGATTAATTTGTGAAAACAGTAAAACCTCATGAAAACCAACAAAAATATTCGCAAACGTAGGACCCAAAGGCGATCCCATCGCTACACCGTCTATTTGACGATACATAATATCACCAAAGCTAAACTCTACAGACATAGTGGCGAACTTCATAAGTTCTCTAAATATACCCTCAGAAAAATCCGGAGGACGTAGAGAAGAGCGATATAACATATCACAACAAATCTCCACTATCTCTAACAAAGGGACATGGGTAAATAAAGACACAATATCAAAAGAGCACATGAAACCACCGCTAGAGGGAACACTGTGTATAGATTCCACAAATGTAAATGAATCCTTAACACAGTATGTGCTAAAATGCAACAAAACAGGTTGCAATAGTATTGAGAGCCAACCAGCAACCTTATGCTGGACCGACCCAATCATAGATAAAATGGGCCATAATGGGACACCATCTTTATGTATTTTCGGCAACCCATATAAACGGGGATGAATTGACCCAGTGGGCCTAATATCTTCAGAAATAACAGAATATAATAAACCACCTCTGACCCACTTTAATAATTGTCGTTGGAATTTGGCTTCTATTGAAGCAGTACAATCATGGGTCTTAACTGGACCTAATTTTAGAAATTTCGATGGATCACCAAGAATATTCTCCATCTTAGAAATATAATCACAAAGGTCCAGAAGAACAACACCGATACCTTTGTCGGGTTTAGTAATAACAAGATGGTGGTTGTTTTTTAAACCCTTTATTACACGACGGTGCTGTTCACCCCATTTAGAATCAGAAACAGAAACAGAAGATCCAGCATAGGAATGGGCGAAATAATTAAGTTCAGCCTTAAAATCACTCAGAGACTGAGGAGAGCAACGTTTAAGTCTATTAGACTGAGCAAACAGAACTTCAAACTCAGAAAATATTTTTCACGATCCGGCATAGAAAAAGGAATACAAAAATCCAGACCGTGAGCCAATATTGTAGTCTCAATCTGGGTTGGCTCATAAGAAGAAAAATTAAACACAATTCCCTCCGCAGTAGATTCATGACTGATTTTTTTCCCCTTTTCCCCCCTCATTGAATGTTTTTTTGTTTTTAAGTTTATGATTAAATATTCCCAGTGTATCAAACTTGAGGAGTACTGGGACGAAACCGGTGGTTTGTTTTAGTTCTTAGTTTTCATAATTATGTCCTTTACATTCCGCTTATTCCTTGCCATAATATATATATATATATATATATATATATATATATATATATATATATATATATATATATATATATATAACAAAGTAAAGAAATATACTTGATGTGAAAATAATTCTACATAATGTAAGGGAATCTAATACATTTACTTGTTCTTAAAAGAAATATAGTATATTAAAAATTAAAAGTGAAAATATTATTCAAATCGTAGTTAAATAAAGTGAAAATATTATTCAAATCGTAGTTAAATAAAGTGAAAATATTATTCAAATCGTAGTTAAATAAAACGTATTCTAACCTAAACACCCACAAAAATCTTTAAGTATACAAATAGAAAAAAATGCCGTAAGAATTTTTGCCGTCAACAATAATTTAAAAAAAAAAACAATCCAGACGACATGCATTTAACGGATGTCAGATTTCATTGAAAAATACATCCCTACCCTACCAAAACGTAACTAATAACTGATACATCAAAATACATCGATAATGAACACTCAAACACCCCTTGTCTGGTTGTAGTGGATTTCTACGTATCCTTGGAAACGTGAATTATGATTTTTGTTGTGTCTTTAAAACCCAGTAATTTTAAAAGTTACTCCAAAATTCGCTTGAGGATGAAATGGGACTAATGTCTTTAATTTAATTACAACATTAAATTCGGAGCTTTCAGCTTCCATTTTTGAAACATGGTTAGAACTGTGTAGCGAAAAAACATATTTTAAATCATTTAATTTATAATATATATATATATATATGTATGTATGTATATATATAAATATATATATACTACCCATTATATATATATATATATATATATATATATATATATATATAGTGTTAATACACCCATTGTCACGTGTGATATTGTAGCTAAAACCAAATCTTACAATAGGAAAGACCATAGATGTAATTTATGGCTTGTAGAAAAATTAGCTAGCTTAAAACACTTAAATAACCCTAACTTATTAAACAAGAGAAATGAAATGATGGTCACATGCAGGCCTAAAAATAAACACCTGTTGAAATACGTTAATCCATATTAATTTTTACTGTAGATTATAACCTTTCCTTTTTTCAAAAAATTTTGTTCTGTTTACTTATCTTATGTCGAGTATATATAATTTTTTATACTTATAGATCCGTTTATTTTAATACAAAATTAAAAACACACCTTTAATTCCTGTTTATTTTATATATATATATATATATATATATATATATATATATATATATATATATATATATATATATATTAAATAAAACCATTAATTATAAATATATAATATATATTTTAAATAAAACCATTAATTCCCGTTTATTATGAATATAAAATATAAATCACGCCTATTTTGAATACAAAATTCGTTTTTATTTAAAGCAGTAAACCCCTATAATATATTGACTGCTTCAACATTGAGTTAACCAGATATTTTTAATAAAATTTAAATTATGTAATGATCAGTCGTATTTAGGAACTTAGTCATGCTATCGGTGAGGATAATATGTATATTTATTAATATATACTTAATAGCTCTGTTATAATACATTGAGCACTATTTTGTTAACACCAGCACCCTGTGTGGGATAACTTATATATATATATATATATATATATATATATATATATATATAAGTTAACCATTGAAGTCAACACTCAGGGGCGAGAGACTGTTTTCATGCTAGACGCAATCATCAGACTTGACGATTGTGTCTAGCAGGAAACAACCTGTCACCTCTGAGTGTTGACTTCAATGTTCACTTTTATTTACATACGCTCTATCTCTGAAATTGAGCACTTTACCCAATAAATATAGTACACCTTAAAAACTATATATTTCATATATATATATATATATATATATATATATATATATATATATAACCTAAACTAGAATAATTCTAATAAGAAACATACCTAAGTTTCACCTAAACGGATCTTTAGGGTAAAGCCGGCTAAAACGGATTTAGAACATCAAGCTTAAGTACTTGACGATTGGTTTAGTCTAGTTTAATGATCATGGTTCTTTCTTTTTATTTCTAATTTTTCCTCGGGTATCGATTTGGTCTACTGCAAATTGAGTTATCCGAAGTTTTTCAAACTAGTACTACCATATATATATATATATATATATATATATATATATATATATATATATATATATATATATATATATATATATATATTTATTTGATTATAGGTGCAGTTCAATTTATAATTACATCAATCATTCATACAAAAACTAATATAGGAATTTATAAACAGGGATCATATCATTCATATACATGTTCGAGGTTAGTGTACCTTATTGAAATTGTTTGCGAAGATGTATTCTCGCCATTTAAATCATTAACCTCGATATTTGTTTTTTGTATGAATGATTCATGTAATATATATATATATTTATTTATTTATGTATGTATATATATTAGTCTGCTCGCATATATTTATGTATGTATATATATATCAGTCTGCTCTGATATATATATACATATATATATATATATATATATATATATACATATATATATTTATGTATGTATATATATATCAGTCTGCTCGCATCTATCTCTCTATCTCCCTCTCTCTATCTGTGTCTCTCTACATATATATATATATATATATTTATTTATGTATGTATATATATCAGTCTGCTTGCATCTATCTATCTATCTCCCTCTCTCTATCTCCCTCTCTCTATCTATGTCTCTCTACATATATATATATATATATATATATATATATATATATATATATATATATATATATATATATATATATATATATATATATATTTATGTATGTATATATATCAGTCTGCTCGCATCTATCTATTCATCTATCTCTGTCTTCTATATATATATATATATATATATATATATATATATATATATATATATATATATATATATACCTAAAGAGCCAGAACCTATCTAGTATCTAGTATCTAGCTCTTTAGGTATTGTAATTTCGCTCTACTTAGTGTATTGATACCTTTACATATCACCTTAGGTAACCCTGTCGGTGCATTTTCTTTTGGCTAGACATTGCAGTGCTGATTGATTATTTTCAAACAGTACGGATGTTTTTAGTCTTTTCTTTTTATTGTTTTTTTTTTCTCCCAGGTATCAGTTTGTGTGATATGCTTTTATTTACAAATTACCTCATCGTTTTTTCTTTTTAGATCCTCAGAGTTATAGTATTGGTATAAAAATGAAAATATATATATATATATATATATATATATATATATATATATATATATATATCACTATTTCCATGGAAAGTGTTAAGACGAATTACATTGTATTAGTTGAGACCTTCACGTCTAATACCCGCTATGCCTCACACATTAAAACGAACTATCTTATTTTCTTTTCATATTCCATTGGTAATATGCAACTTCTACTCCAAATATATAGATTCTTTTTGGTAATACTGTT
The DNA here is from genome assembly GCA_903632075.3 of Acanthosepion pharaonis. Lineage (NCBI taxonomy): Eukaryota > Metazoa > Mollusca > Cephalopoda > Sepiida > Sepiidae > Acanthosepion > Acanthosepion pharaonis. Next base: position 695,787 of record CAHIKZ030001868.1, read on the forward strand.
ATTGTGAGACCGGGAACTATCTACACAATAGACTCTTCCAGGCCTATATTAAGTAGGCGACATAGCACTCTAGAGAGTGATATAGTAAGCTCCGCTTACACTATCTCTGTAACCTGTTGTTAATATATCTTTCTTACATCTAATCCGTGTTCCGTGTTTTCCTTCTGTGGTCCCAACTTTGGCACCACATCAGTGGCGACGAGGATTCGAGAAACGCACTCACGATGAAACCTAAATGCCTTTCCAGTTCCACATCTGTGACGACGAAGAATTCGAGAAACGCATTCACGTCGAAAAACCGCAATACTTTGTCAGTCCTACAAGAGTGGCGACAGAAAGATTCGAGAATTTCGTTCTCACCATATCAATAGCGACAGTACTCGAAAAATACACAAACTACACGCGTTCCCACAGCAGTGTTGAACGAGAAATTAAGCTGTTATTACTACATTAGCGATTAAAAGCTAAACACCCAGCGTCTATATATATTCCAATACCAAACACCATTGACAAACTAGCGATTCGACATCTACGGAATATTAAATTCTGCCCAAATAACAATTCGAGAACGATTTCTACACCCACACACAGAAAAAAAAAACAGTTGTTCGTAAAACAAACTGACAATACAAGAGCAAGTACTACCATTGTACTCAAGTTTTCGGAAAAAACTATCGAATTTTTTTTTTTATGTAACTGAGTTGAACTCGGGCATAAAATTATTCTCCCCTCAAATTCACTGAGGTGAGTTTTCTCTTTTTGTACCTTTCTGTGGCACCATTTACCAGGGAAAAAAAAAGAAAGAAAAAAGAGAAAGGAAAGAAAGGAAAAGAGAGGCGAGACTTAAGCGTAGATGATAAAAGAAACCACCCACGACCAGGGGCCTTGACAATGTTTTTTGATAAGTAGCAAATGGCGAAAAGGTGTCATTACCATTGCAGAAAAATTCAAACTGGATAAGGGAATCGACTATGTTCTGGCGACGAACTTGTGTTATCGGGGATAGATAACAGCCGCTTAATCCGGGCAAACATCTAATTAGAAAACCACAGACCGACTAGCTAAGAAAACTCCAATTGATAATGTTATTTTGATAATTGACAAAGAATAGGTGAAATACAGGGCTTTGGATAGATAAGAAAAATTAACTGTGTCGTCTGCTAAGCCGCACACGAAGCCAACCTTGAGTAACGGCTGACCGTTTTTTGACAAGACATCTATAGGTGTTAGAGTTCGGTTGTGATAACAAAACTATGTTATCAGAAATTGGCACCAGGAATGAATAGAACAATGGAACTGTTTTTTCGAGACGACGGTCGATTGTGTTTTGCTGGACGACCACCCATTCTGATGATTAGCGAAAATCTGACTGACGAAGTCGAGATGAGAATAGAGGTTATGACACTACTGGTCGCATTGTTCTGTTGGCGGCCAGAGAAAATGAGAGCTGCGATTAAGGAAAGAAAAGGAAAAGAAAAAGATAATTTTTTTTTGAGCAAGATATATATTTTTTTCCTGAAACAAAGCCAGCTGGATCGCACACGCCCGGCTGGACATCATTGGCCGAGTGGTGATCACGTGACGCAAGGAGGGAAGCCGCCGCCGCCCACTTAGAGGATGGGTATGAGAGGTTGCTACGAAGAAGTGGGGAGAGCCGTTGACCCACCTCTGAAGTATGGTGAGAAGGTGGGAGTAAGAGAAGACTCCCAAAAATTTCCTAACCAAAAAATAAAAGAAGTGGGTATGTATTTAGAATTATCGAGGAACCTCCGGCCTCGACAAACTCACCCCGGTTTTGGTCGGCGACCATATAAGCAAAGTCGCTGCGAGCGAAAATCAGAGTTTCCCGGAGAGTTTCCCGGAGAGGAGAGTGTTCAGTTGAAGCAGGCCTCGCAGCTGACTAAGATTCGCGCAACTTCCGAACTCGTCTTCAATCCAAGAAGAATTTATTTTGAAGAGCGACTTAGATCCATGCCACCAAAATAAGTTTTTCGACTTTCGCCTGAAGACACACCAAGAACCAATTTCTTAAAGAACAGACAACTTAAAGTGTTAAAACTCGCCTAACAAAAAAACAACATGTCACAATCCATATAACGGGTCGGGAGATAGACGCAGTCCTATGTATCCAGCAACTAGACATAAAGTATTGTTATCCTTTTTTTTGATACCTTGAACTTTTGATTTATCATTTTATTTCTTTTATACATATTTTTGCGATACCACCCTCGCTTGAACCCAACTTGCATTACGGCCCTAACGACTGATTGATTTCGTCTGCCTAAGATCAATTCACAACGTGGGTAGGCAGACTGGAGATCAACGCAGTTACTTTGGTAACCAGACGTTGGAAGCGAGTTGGGAACGACGAGGCTGATATCGAATCTAACCAGATTCCCATCCGAATCACCAAAAGGTTAGAACGTCACATTTGGGTGCCGCGACCGATACGAAGCCAGTTGGTCGTCACAGGACGGGACAACACGACTGATGCGACAGGCGGACGTCACGCTTGGAGCGGCGACACCCGAACGAAGCAGCGAGGAGCGAGCGAAGGCTGTGTTTAGGGACGTCACATTTCTAAAAAAAAAAAATACATAAGTGTGGTGAAAAATTATTCAATTACGTTAAAATTAACGGAACCACGGACAAAAAACAAACAAACTAAACACACATAATTAGTTTAGTTTAACTATTGTCTGTCCATATTTTTTCTGTAAACAAAAAAAAAGGAACAAAAATCTTTCAAGATTTTTTTGTGTACCTCCTCTTAGTACACGTGTTTCAAAGCAACAAAAAAAGCGCTGTCATTTTTAAATATGGAAGATTTGCAAAAAGTAGTTGCCCAAATGTTAAAACTAAATTTGGATCAGCAACAAAAATCAGAAGAAAGACAACAAAAACTATTTTTGGAATTACATAAACAACAAATGGAATTTCAAAAAATTACGCTTCAGAATGCTGAACTACAACAGAAACAACTTAAAGAATTACTCGTAAATGCATTAAAAGGCTCAAACTCTGAAAAAGATACAATATTCTCCCTGAGTACAATCTACAATTCAATGGAAACCTTTGAATACGTACCAGAAAACGACAAAATTTTCGACGCTTTTTACAGGCGCTACGAAGATATTTTCAACGTAGACTGTGAACAATGGCCCAGTAAAAAAAAGGTACGTCTACTATTGAGAAAACTGGGAACTACAGAACATAGTAGGTTCGTAGATTTCATACTACCCAAGAAAACGACTGACTTGGATTTTTCAGAGACTATTAAGCTCCTATCAGAACTATTCGGGCCTAACACAACCTTGTTCCACAAACGTTGGAAATGTCTGAACACAGTCAAAGACAAACAGCAAGATTTTCTAACGTTTGCAACATCGATAAACAAGCTCTGTAATGATTTTAAACTAGCCGAACTGACTGCCGATGATTTCAAGTGCTTGATTTTCGCACAATGTCTAGTATCAGCAGAAGACGCCGAAGTCAGACGACGGGTACTGACCAAGCTTGAGAACGAACAAGGATTGATTCTCCAAAAACTGGCAGAGGACTGTCAAAGAGTAATATCTGTAAAGCGTGACTCAAACACTATCGAGGAATCAGGTGTGGCTCAGATTAATAAAATCAGAAGTAAGTCTACCGCCTATTCCCCTCAAAAAGACAAAAGGCAAATCTCATGTCCTAAATTCCGCAGTAACCAAATCCCAAATAGGTTAAAGAAACCGCCCGGACCATGTTACCATTGTGGTAAATGGCATTGGATGAAATTCTGTCCAGTTAAGAACAAGAAATATTGCAAAAATTGCAAAAAAAAAGTGGGCATATTTTTTAACTTCGTGCTGGTACGCCAACAGAACGAGAAAACCCCAAAAATGAAATTAGCACGCTCAATCTGACGATATTGTCGATAGGAATTTAAGGAAATATGTAACTGTGGATATTTTCAATAATTCCATTAAATTCCAGCTTGACTCGGGTTCTGATATTTCAACTATTAACTGGCGTACTTAGCGAAAAAATTGAAACAAGCTGACTTTATTAAAAAACGGATAAAACAGCAAAATCCGTAACTGGCGAAACGATTAACATTTTAGGTGAGGTAATACTTACAGTAACACTAAATGGAGTTACCAAAAACTCAAAGCCTATGTATTAAAAAAACTTCAGACAACTTATTTGGAACAGATTTTTTAGAAAAATTCAATCTTTCCGATTGCCCAATGAGTACATTTTGACGCAAAGTACAACGTCCAATTTGGTAAATCTAAAAAAGGAACTCAAACAACAATTTCCTCAGGTTTTTTCTGGCGGCCTTGGGAAATGTACTAAAATAAAAGCTAAGTTCAAGGTGAAGGACGGTGCACAACCGGTATTCAAAAAGAAACGGAATGTCCCTTTCGCTGCTTTAGAGCAAATCAACAAAGAGTTAGATAGACTCAAACAAGCAGGTATTCTGTCAAAAACAGATTTTAGCGAGTGGGCAGCACCTACGGTCTACGTAAAAAAGAAGTCCAATCAAATACGAGTATGCGCAGATTTTTCCACAGGGTTAAACGATGCCTTGCAAGATCACCACTATCCTCTCCCAAGCCCTGAAGAAATTTTCAGTACACTTAATGGTGGAAAATTTTTTTCTTAAATTGACCTCTCGGTCGCATACCTTCAGATAGAGGTGGATGAAGAAAGTTCCAAATTGCTCTGCATAAACACCCATAGAGGGTTGTATAAATACAATAGACTGGCTTTTGGAGTGAAGGTTGCGCCTGCTATTTTCCAGCAGGTCATGGACGCCATGCTGGGCGATCTTGACTACGCAACAGCCTATTTGGATGATATACTGGTTACCAGTAAAACTATGGCAGAGCACCGGAACCATATAATAAACGTATTTGAAAAGATACAAGCATACGGATTTAAGGTTAAGGAGGAAAAGTGTGACTTTTTCTTACCAGAGATTAAATACTTAGGTCACGTCATAAATAAAGACGGTCGTCTGCCGGACCCAGAAAGAGCCAACGCGATCAGAAACATGCCGGCCCCAGATAACGTTCAAGCTTTACAAAGCTTCCTCGGTCTAACTAACTTTTACCAAGGGTTCATTAAGAAAATGCAAAATTTGAGAGGGCCTCTCAACCAATTTTTAAAAAAGGACAAACCATGGTCATGGACCCCGGAATGCCAAGACACATTCGAGAAGATCAAGAAAACTCTTACTTCAGACCTCTCCCTCACCCATTACGACCCAATCTCGACATCATAGTCGCAAGTGATGCAAGCTCGTACGGCATTGGTGCTTTCAGGTTACATAAACTGCCAGATGGTTCGCGAAAAGCTGTGCCTCACGCATCAAGATCTCTAGTTCGATCTCGACATGCCCCAAGTCTCTTCTGAAGTGCGACGCTCAGGAAGGAAAAGAAAATTTACTCAACCGCTCGATTTAAATCTCAAGAGGAAAAAGTATTAAGAGTTTTATTTTTTCTCTCCTTTTCAAAAAGAAAACTCTTTGGAAGTGGGGTATTGTGAGACCGGAAACTATTCCACACAATAGACTCTTCCAGGTTTATATTAAGTAGGCGACATAGCACTCTAGAGAGTGATAGAGTCAAAGACTACCAGTGTTGACACTAACATATAGTACAGCTTACACTATCTCTGTAACCTGTTGTTAATATATCTTTCTTACATCTAATCCGTGTTCCGCGTTTTCCTTCTGTGGTCCCAACTTTGGCACCCACATCACTATGCACACTTTCTTTCTTTTCTTTTTTTTTCTTTCGAAATCTCAGATTTTGGGACTTAAATCTTTCCAGAAAACGAGGACATTTTTTTTCCTTCTTTCTTTGTTTTTTTTTTCTTTCTTTCTTTCTTTCATTTCTTTTCTTACTTAATATCTCTCCTTCCATTCTTCTCTTCTATTGTGAGGGAAACTACCTACACAATAGACTCTTCCAGGCCTATAAACAGGCGACATAGCACTCTAGAGAGTGATATAGATAAGATCTTAAACTATTTTATTAACTGTTGTTAATATATCTTCTTACATCAATCCGTGTTAATCGTTAGACTTCATGTTCAAAGTTTGGCAAACACAAAACCTGTAATTCTTATGGACATGGTTTTATACAGATGACCATTATATCATTAAGAACTTCCCAAAACCAGCATATGTCGCTGGTGTCATCTGTCGTTCAAATGATTCCACTCAATATCAATTTAAAATTCGGTTTTCTAATAATTTTTTGGGTAGTAATTCAAACCTATTTAAAAGCCAAGAGTTCAAATGTCGATTTTTTTTTTCGGCAACAGTTGGTAAATCTGTATCCAAAATCATCTTGTCTGAGAATTGCTTTGAGACTGGACATTACAAAGAAAGATTTATCTTAAGTGTGCAATACATAATCACGATAAAATCGGAGAGTCAAGTGGAGATTTAAAAAAAAAAAATTAAACGTAGTTGACAGATTAGTAGATCTCTTGCAGGCAAAGATCACGAGATAATGAGCATAAGACGAACTGACGAAATATATAGAGAAAATAGAAAATAAACGCATAGAAAGTGACAAAGTCTTTGATGGCATTTCCCACCTCGCCAAAAAATAGAAATAAAGAATAAGCCAAAAACTAAGAAATCTGGGAAAAGTATGAATTCGATAATTATACGTCTGTCAAAGTAGAAAAATAATTACTTGGTTTAAATATCCATTTGTTCATGATGTATGATGGTACTACATTGGTAACTTTGGTTTCAAACTTTGGAAGTAGGTGTAACTTTGTTAAATCAATGTTGAAAAAAGTTGACGTAATGACATGTATGAATTCTTCAGGATGAGAACATATTTTGTAAATCCAAAATTTATATTTCAGAATTTTTTAAATATTTTTATTCACTAATCTGCCATTCATTTAATCACCAAAAGAAAAACGTAAAACGCATGCCATCTAAATCTGATAGAAAATCATTAAAAAAAAAACAAACAAACATTTATTCACTTTTTCCATTGACATAAAGCGGAACACAGTTATTATTCTCAATGGTTTAACGTCTGTTAAAAAGGAAGAATGTTTCATTGTTGTCGTTTAGAACCAAACTGAACAATATCGTCGGAATCCATGTTGTGTGTCTGAATAAATCTACGAAATAAATGCATTACATATTTGTTTGATAAAGTTCTTGCGCCTACTGTACATCTCGAAATTCTTGACAATATCCAGAGAAGGGTCTGCAATATAAACGGCCCCGACCAGGCATCGCGTCTCTTGTCACATTTCCTGTGGAAATCTCTTCCGGTTTACTGGTTCCATGCCACTTACAATCAAAAATTTAAATACGAAGCTAATCGCCATCTTCTGTCATCCGGAATCCTGTTCTTTTTTATCCTTTCTCTGGATGCAGGACAACTGGACACCACCAACTCAACACTGCCGACTGAACACTGCCAACTGAGTGCAAAGTTAACTCAAGACTGAAACAACTCAGGAAGGACGGAGACAACTCAGCACCAGAAAAACAAAACTTTTTTTTTTATATCTGAATAAAAGTAATTTATTAAGGATTAAAACCTTAATTAGTGGATATTTTTTCTTCAAATAAGGCATTTCAAAAGGCATTATGTTTTCATGAACCAGTTTTTTGGGTTTAATTATTTTTAATAAAGTAAATCGTAAAGAAATTTAATTTTTAATAAAGTAACTTGTCATATAAAAAGTAATTCAATAAAACACACTGGTTTTAATTAATTTTTAATAAAATAAATTGAAAAATACAAAACAAAATGAAGCAGGCTTTTGTTTCTAATTATTTTAATAAAGTAAATCGACATTCTAAAAATATTTTTTTATGAAAAAATATCTTCTATTTAATAGTTTTCTTCTATTTTTTGAATTTCCTGTGGAATACTCTTTTCAGTTTATTGGTTCTATGTCTTTGTACAATTTAAAAAATTTAAATGCAATGCAAATTTGAATATTCTGTATTCTGAAATTGTTATAGTGAAACACACCTATTCTATAGTTTTTAGCTCCCACCTATAATAAGTCCGAGAATAGTAGCAGTGGCTCAGTGAGTTGTTTCAGTCGATGTCGGATGACCGTTAGTCGGATATTAAAAGTATCAGCCAAAACACTTTAGATCCATAACATAACATAATTATATGATGATATGAACGTTTTTGTACGTCGAACCTATTTTAGGACCGACTTAGTGAATTACTGTATTCCACTTTGAAACTACCACACAACAGGAATCCTGTCTTGTTCTTTTGTTATCCTATTTTCCTTTTTATAGGACAACTCAACACTGCCTACTAAACACTGTCAATGAGCACGGAGTTAACTCAGGCCTGAGACAACTCAGGACTGAGACAACTCAGCACCAGAAAAAATAACTTTTTATAACCTAATAAAAGTAATTTATTAAGGATTAAAACCTTAATTAGTGAATATTTTTCTTCGAATACAGCATTTCAAAAGGCATTATGTAAAATATGAGCCAGTTTTTTGTTTTTAATTATTTTCAATAAAGTAAATTGTAAATTATTAAGATCTTTTTTATAAAAATATTTTAGAATATCGATTTACTGTATTAAAAAAGTAAATTATATTACGATTTACTATATAAAAAATAATTAGAAACAAAAACTAGGGGTAGACTGTTCTAATTCCACGTGCCATATTTAATGAAATGTCAGTTAACAGTGTGCGAAATAAAAGGTTCAGGTCGACATTCCAACCACCTGAAGAAGGCCGGAGCGTACAACGGCTGAAACGTTGTAATAAATATGGCGACAAAGATGAGGACAATAGTCCGAATAATGTAATAATATACATAATGCCTCATCTCATAAATATAGACAGAACTGCCTCATTGTTCACATGTTTTGTCCAGAGTATTCTCAGCATCCTTCTGTAGAACTACATTTCTGATGTTACTGCCCCCCACTCTTTACCGATGAGGAAATTGTTTAGTATTCATTGCTATATAGGAGTATTGATATTATATAGTGGTTCGACATTTTTCTTTGTTTCTAGCGATTTTTTCCTGTATCTTCGTATTTCGTTTAATGTAAACTGATATTTGCCTGTTCAAGAAGACTTTAAATATAACTAGTCACTGCTTCTCTTGAAAAGGACAACATTTGGCATTCTGCTGTTATCAAACATCTGAAGAAAAATGATGTAGCACCCCCTCCCCGCCCACAAAGACATTCATGCTGACATGGATGCTACATTATGGGATGATGCTCCAGTTTTATCAAGAGGGCAAAAGTGGGCAGCTGAATTAAAGAGAAGATAGAGTATTGAAGGCCGCGACCTGTGAAATTTGACATTATGGTGTTATTGAGAAAGCACGGTGGATTAATGGCTAACGGTTCTGATTGCGGAATCGGAGAGCCGAGTTCGAATTCCAGTCGAATCCATTACATTCACTTACGTGCTAATACCCTTGGGAAAGGTATGAATCCTCTTCTTCTCCCACCAGCTATTGGTAAATAGAAAGACAGACTTTGTACTATAGCCTTGGAGGGCAACTGGTCTACCGCAGAAAGAAATGACAACTTACTGCAGCAAAAAATCTGTCTCTTCAGTCATGTATCGAAAGATACATGATCGCTTAAGCGCGTATCCCGCATGGCATATAACTGGTGTTATTGAGTACCTCCAGAGAAACGGTTAAGCCCCTGAAAATATTGCATTTTTGATGCTTCTGGTTTTCTCTTTAGCTGCGAGAAAATTGTCTAGTATTCATTGCTATATAAAAGGATTGATGTTATATAGCAGTTCAGAACGCTTTTATTGCTTTCTAGCGATTTTTTCCTGTATCTTCATACTTCGTTTAGTTTCCGAAAGGCATCTTTTGTTATTCTAACGCGCCTTTTAATTTCACTTTCGCATTTTCTGTCATCTGATCAAACATTTCTCAGATATGTTCACTTCAACGCTTCATTACTTCAAAACCAGGAACTTCTTTTGTTTATTGTCTTTACTAACTTGCTTGTACTGAATTCGATTAAACAAAAAAAAATATTGGTTTCCAGTTACTTCCTCCGTGGTGTTGAATTTAGGGTCGTTCGTCTCCTTGTCTGGCGAGAAAGACCAGTCTACATTGATATTTAAAACTTGGTTTGTGAGAGAAGTAATGGAGTCATACCATTGTCAAAGGCATTACAGCAATGTGGCTGCAACAGACCCCGTCAGGGTGAAGAATCTTGCCTTTTGTCCAGATCTAGCTTAAAATGCTTTTTATTCAGTAACGGGATATCGATATAAACTGGTCACTGTCAATTTTAACTAAGTTTATTAAACCACCATGTTTTAAGCATCCCTAAAGAATGATCCATACGCAGAGACTTCAATCTTCGTCGGGTAGCGTTGTCTATTTTGCTTCCCTGTAAGCCTTCTGATAAAGTCTCGATTTATTTGAATGCGGCGCCATCTTGAACCCATTCCAAAATATGATCTTACTCCAAGTATCTGCATCCGATACTTTATAATTCTTTGACCATTCTTGCATCCTTGATTATTCTTCAATAATGTTCTCGAAGAATGCGTTTAGTGTTATCTACTGACACCAAACTGTACAAGCTGTTCTCATCCATCACTTGTCTTGCGATCGTCTTGTTCTTTGATATTGTTATCCTGATCATTTTTCCGCGTGACATCCTAGGCTTCAGGTTTATGGGCAACCACATCTTGGGCAATTTGAAATTCTTGTAATGCATTGAAAATCAGGGATCCTTTGTTTATTATTATTACTCATTGGTCCATAATCTTGCTTATATTCAATAACTTCATCCAGGTCTATTGTTTTCAAGCAGTGGAAGAATATAGGAATTGTCCACAAGAATTTTCAACATCTGCTGGATGACTTTTTAAAATATCTCGAATTCGCAGCTCGTATTTTTGCCGTTTTCTCTTGCTGCCAACCAATTCAGGTGCCATGCATGATACACGGTTAGGTGATCATGCATCTTTTGATACATAACTGACGAGGCAAATATTCTTTTCCCGCAGTAGATTGCCATTTCTTTCTGTGGCAGGCCAGATTCCATCCAAGGCTATAGAACCAAGTCTGTCCTGCTATTTACCCATAGCTGGGGAGAGAAAAAGAGGATTCATACATTTCGTAAGTATATTAGCACATAAGTGAACGTAATGGATTCGAATGGATTCGAACTCTGCACTCCAATTCCTCAATCCGAGACGCTATCCGTTACACCACTGTACCTCCTGTCTCTGCTAACCATAAACAGGAAAAAAAAAGACTACCAATTGTAACAAAAAAATTGAGAATTAGCACGTAAGTTAATATCAGTCAGTTATGTGCCAGGCGCCATACACGCTTAGGTGATCATGTATCTTTTGATACATGGCTGACGAGGCATATTTTTTCCTGCAGTAGGTTGCCATTTCTTTCTGCGGTAGACCAGCTGCCATCCAATGCTATAGAACCTGGACTGTCCTGCTATTTACCCATAGCTGGGGGGAGAGAAGAAGAGGATTTATAAATTTTCGTAAGAGTATTAGCACATAAGTGAACATAATGGAACATAATGGATTCGAATGGATTCGAACTCTGCTCTCCAATTCCTCAATCCGTACCTGATCTCGCTGTCAACCATAAACAAGAAAAAAGAACAACCAATTATATAAAAAAGAAGCTCCAACCATATATTGTTTTTTTTCCGATTTTCCTTTATTTTCATTCTCTGGAGCCCCTTGCGTATCAGGATCTCATTCTTTTTGTTCTATGTACCATGAACCTTCAGGACGTTGGCGATCCTGGCTCTGTTGTTCATGATGACGGTCGTCTTTGAGTAAAGAATCCAGAGGTTAGCAGTGAATGTTTCGAAGACTGTAGGGAAGCGTAGCAGTGGATATCCCGGTAAAGTAGCAGAGCGTAGTTCTTCCTTCTGTTCTTTCGCCTGACAAGTTGACAGGGTGTAATGCATAAATATTATACAAAGTTACAAAAAATTACATAATAGTTTGTTTTGTTTTTTTAAATAAAGATTAAATGGAACAAAGGAAATAAGCTATTGGACAAAAGTTAAGGAACGATCTTGTTAATACTTGATTGTGAACAAAATATCAACAAAATTTCATATTTGGTAAACATCCCCTTATTTTCAATGACTTCTCTGCATCGTCGACCACATAATCTAATTAATGTTTTGCAAAAATAAGCAGTAATTCCCTCCTATTATGTAATTTTTGTAACTTTGTATAATATTTATGCATTACACCGTAATCTTTATTCGGTAAAAATTTCATTGCTAATCATGCATTACTTTTTAAGTAATATACATATTTATGTCTTTGTTGTTTCCGTTCCTTATATTATGACCGCTACTGTGTGTATATATATATATATATATATATATATATATATATATATATATATATAGAGAGAGAGAGAGAGAGAGAGAGAGAGATAGTCATCCACGGACAGACTGTTTCGCAGCTAATCAGTGTGGCTAGACATCCGATTGCTTCAAGCCGGGATCGAAACCCGACAGATTCGGCAACAGGGCAGAAAAAAAGGCGAATTTATACGTACTTTTTCTGCGAATAAACACCTAAATGACTGTCAGTGTTCAATTCAGTGTAGGGAAGAGTTTTTTAATATTATATCTACTACACTTCAAATGTTTGAAGTCACCGCTGTTAATTTCGTTAAAAAATTGGTCCCTAAAGTAGTTGCTTTGTAATTAAAATGAGAGAAAAATTAAATTATACACTAGCTGACGTACCCGGTAATTTCCGGTAAAGCGGATTCTATCCCTAGTTCCCGTTCTCATGTCCTTTCATCAGTTATCTGAAATTAACAATTCAATGAAACTATCACTGAAAAAAACTTTCGCGTTACGAATACCAAAATCGAAAAGCGACTTACCTAATAACAGGAAAATCGGTTATCCGAAAATAACAATTCACAGTATACCTGAAAAGGGCTTTTGTGCGTTCACAGAGAATATAGCCCTTAGTAGGACTAGTATTAAAATAAATTAAAAAAAGATGTATAAATAGGCTGACATAGTTTTACTATAGACCTGCACACAGATTCATATATAGATTTACAAATAGAATAACATATAGATTAACAAAACTGACAAATAGTTCAGTTGAATCATAAACACCTGATGACTGGGTGTTTCTTATCAAGTTTGTAGAGCTTGTAGAGGGGCCGTGGCTGTTATGTTGTTGATAGAAGTCAGACGTAGAAGAAACGCATGTAAGGTTCAGATACTCCTGCCCGCCGTGCCCAACTACATAAAAAGGTTGGACTATTAATTAAGTCCAAATAAGAAGGCAAAGAAAGCAAACAAAACACAAGACCGATAATATATGTATATACAAATATATATTAATAACAAGTTACAATACATGGAAACAGTACAAAACATGAAGTGTATGTGAATATTCTGTATGTGCGTGCGTGTGTGCGTGCGTGTGTGAATATTCTGTATATGCGTGTGTGTGTGTATTGTGCTTAGCGTGTTTCCACGCTATCCCTTGTTAGCGCCTACATTTCGAGGTTGTAAGCTGAAAGCCTGATGAAAAGGGGAGATTTACTCAAAGGTGTCGGCGCACAGGCCTGAAGGAAAAAAAAAAGAGATAGAGCGAATAGGTCATGGCTATTTATAGCCAGGGAAGAGAGACCCCTGGTGAAAGGGTTAACGAACTGAAGGAGGAGTTAACTCCGACAAGCTTCTTGATAAACAACATTTTTGGTCTTTCCGTGTGGGGTATAAATAAACAAATAATTAGAATTTCCAACACTTGAACATCCCACATAGAGTTGGCTATGAGAAAAAACCGGTACTGCAAAGTCAAAGCCTGCCACATAGAAGGACCGCTCTTGAGTTTTGTTATTGCTCATAGCAAAACAAAGTTTCACAGGGAATTGCAGCCTATTGAACTGGAAACGGATACCCGAGGGAATGTGGAATTTTAGGAATAAATACAGCTTCACCACTTATTTTCCAGTCAGCATTGTCGCCTCCAAGACTGTTGGAATTTTCTTTATTGTAAATCGTGTGCTATCGCAAAGCTTTGGTGGGTCTAGGTTTCTTAGCAGCATATCTAGTGCTGCAACTTTGAAGTGCAAATTGTAAGAAGTGAGGCCTTATGGATCATTCAAAAATTCAACTAGATAATTCGTAGCTTCATCGGCGTTTGAGAATTGTAGCTTCTATGCTCACCTGGTAACTGTTCCAGAAGGTTGATGTTTAAATCATCAACTGCCACACTCTTTGGAGCTAAAATGCCAAGGGTTCTCAGCCATTTGTTCTCTATAAATTGATTCCTCAGATTAGGAAACACCCTAGTCATTAGTTCCTTCAAATCAGATACCATATTTCCAAAAGGCAAACTGACACGCCAACCAAAGTTCCATTCCAACATTCAATAGTTGCTTCGAAAAAGTACCAGCTTCCTTATCACTAATGAGATGCCTTCTCATGCTGGTTGTGAGTCTCAGCTTTTTCACACTGCTCCACAGATAGGAAAACTTCATACTGGTATATATATATATATATATATATATATAAAAGGCAGGATGTGAGTGCATGTGTAACGAATGCACGGCCGCAATTTTCGACGGATTTAGACTAAAATTTACATGCACATGCTCCAAGTTAGCGTGAAGACCAAGACCGACTTTGCATTTCTCAACTCCCATCGATAGTGGAAATAATCGATTTTTTCATGCTTTTACGGCAGTTTTCATGTAGTTTGCGGTCATTTTGTACTGGCCAGAGTGAGAGCCTATAGCTGGCTGCCACGAATAGGCAGGAAGGTTCTATTGGCCAGCGTGAGAGCCGACAGCTGACTGATACGAATATTAACTAGCATGCTAGCATCCAAAAAATATCGATAGCTGCATTCGTCACAAGTGGGACAAATTTAAATCTGCATAGAACATTACTCCAATTGGCTCATTCGCTTGCTTAAACTCAACATTGATTCTGATTCCGCAGAATTGGGTTGGGTGTGAAAAATGATTTGTTGTTAACATTCTTTTTTCATTCGGTTTTTCCAATTACGAGTCCTTTTTTTAAAGCTGGTCGTTTTGTGTTCATTTTGTTTAGTTCTTTTTCGTAACAGATTTAATGTTTAGTATAGAGCTTAGAAAAAATTCGCAGTGTGAGATAGGCAAGAAGTAAGGCATGTAGCAACATCAGCACGGCAAAGGGTACTCCTTTAAAGGCAAGGAAGGGTAAAAATATTTTAAGTCAAGTGATAGCGATTGCTGTATGAGTCGTACAATTTTTTGAATCAAGCACGGGCAACGCCAGGCCATGCTGTATATATATATATATATATATATATATATATATATATATATATATATATATATGAATCATTGGATAATGAACAAGTAGGAAACATCTTACTCTAACATCTTTCACTATCAGATCAAGATAGAAATTTATATATATATATATATATATATATATATATATATATATTTGTAAATTAATTAATATTAATGTTCTGTAAATTTACATTGAGCACTATTTTGTAAAATAAAAATATCTATAAGAACACCGGATTATATATCTTACTGTTCTTTTTTATATATATATATATATATATATATATATATATATATATATATATATATATATATATATAAACCAATTGGTAACCTTCTGGG
The DNA here is from genome assembly GCA_903632075.3 of Acanthosepion pharaonis. Taxonomy (NCBI): domain Eukaryota; kingdom Metazoa; phylum Mollusca; class Cephalopoda; order Sepiida; family Sepiidae; genus Acanthosepion; species Acanthosepion pharaonis. The sequence goes on from CAHIKZ030001868.1 coordinate 711,454, forward strand.
ATCCGAATAATAGTTTTCTTGGCGCTCACTTAGAACACGTGAAGTTTTAGAATCCTCAAAATTGTTAACAAGAAGAGATCTGAATGTGTTCAATGAAAATGATCATGAAATCCACGACTTGCTTAAATAAATAGATAAATAAATAAAGAGGAATCAGCAATATTATTGGTCTTGACTTGGCATCTCGGCTTCAGTCACTTTATCACCGCCTAGACTTTATGAATTTAAGTGCAGTACTAGATGGAAGCAAGAGCTCATCAATTAACAGCTGAATTGGTTAGATTCAGCCGTAAGTTCTATGCTAACAGTTTCTTTTCTAACCCTTCCCACTTTTTGGAACTCTCTTGTACCTTCTTGATTTCCAGTCAAAATTGATCTTCAAGAATTTAAATGCAATGTCAATCGTTATCTAATGCCTACTTGATTATTTATCTCCCATTGTTCTCGTCCCTTAAGAATGTTTCTATTTTTTCTTATTTTCTTGTTGCTCTCTGGGAACGCGTAAAATGTTTAGAACACTGAAAAATGTTGTCAAGTCTCTTTTCAAGAAGATATCAGAATGCGTTAAAAGAAAATGCTAATAAAATCCAGGACCGACTTAAAGAAATAAATCCGAAAAGGTTGTCGGATCTATTATATACTGGCAGTCAAATTCGATCTTCAAAATTGTAAATGCAATGTCAATTATTATCTACTGTCGACTTAACTGCGTTTCTTTTAACGTTTTCGATTTTGATCATTTCTTTTTTTTTTTTTTTTTTTTTTACTTATTATTTTACAATCATTAATCCTGTTTGTCTTAATGGCTTTACTACCTTGGTTGGAATAAAATAATAATAATAATAATAATAATAAAAAAATACAGACGTTGACAGCATCCTTCCAGAGATTTGGAAAAACTAATTTCCCGCTCTGCTTTCAAAGGTCTTGTCTGTTGGTATTGAGACAAAAAAAGAAGAAAAAAGGTCAAATCGCCGTGATGTCGCTGTGGTTGCAATTCGTTGATTCTGTTTTCGAAAGCCAATGTGGCCTTTGTTTTAATCCGGGCGAACCCAACACGGTTTTTGGCACACCGAGGGAAAATGTCATATTATGTCTCACATTTGTGAACCTGAAAATAGATTTGAGACTATAAGCAAATTAGATTGCTGTAAAATCTCCGATAAGTTTGACTACTGACCAAAATTTCTCGCCTTGAGTATTCAAGTAATGTTTCCCGCTATGATGGTGGCACAGCTTGATGAAATTTGCCCCCTCCGCACATCCGTTGTTAGTTGCAACCAACGTCTAATACTTTCTCCATGTTTATCCTACCAAAGCCTCTAGGATTATCCAACCAAAGATCTCGCCAAGATTTTCAAATCATTTAGCCATTTCAACAGTAAAATGAAAAGACTTATCAAACAGACTGACTGCACCCGACAGAAAAAAAAGTTATAATTTTCTTTTTCATTATTTAGTCCCAAGCAAGGCGATAAAGCCACGAAGACGCAATGTGTTACTAAGCGTGAAAGAAACTGAGAAAACGTTATTAAGGAGAAGGGTCAGAAAAAGAAAAGGATTCAAGTAGACAGATGACAAGGATTGGTGTTGCTTTTACATTTTTAAAGATTGTATTTAAGAAGGAAGCAAGAAGCCGGATGAGGTGAGAAGTGCAAGGGAAGAAAGTATTAGCATAAAACTTGCGGTTACGTCTAGCAATTTCAACACTGAAATTATGAGACTGAGTTGCTAATCTAGTTCTACGATTAAATTCTTGAAGTCACGGAACCAAAAGTAAATGTTTCATCTTGAAGAATTACCATAAAAATATTTAGAGAAATGGAAAAGGGATGTTACTTTAGGGAATGATTTAATCCGAGATGCCAGGCCAGTACCGATGACATTGCAGATGTTTTAGGATTTTCTCACGAAGCTATAGATATATATTAAAGGAATCAGAACAGCAATAGGGTAGAATTGTGAAATGTGTCCGAGGAATATTGAAGCAAACTCAGCAAATTCATCGCCAAGGAATATCCGCTGAGGCCGGAATAGACAAAAGTTTCAATGGACTGTACAAATATCTGTATGACAATAACAACCTCAGGAACTAGACAATATCATGCTAGTTTTTGATGTTTTTTCGATGAGGAATTTTTCTTATCGAGTTGGTGCATAATCATCGGGCATTTTTAAACCATATTTATTATGAAAATTTTAAAACCATATTTTAAAGTTTTAAACCATATTTATTATGAAAATTTTTGTTTGTTCTTTTCTTCCACTGAATTTCAGCACTAGTACCAGACCTCAAGGTTGACCACACAACTGTCAGGGAAATCAATATTACTGGGTTCGTGCATAATTATCAGTCGTTTTTGTCGGGGAGTTAGTTGTTAATACAAATTGCTGTTTTGTTTAACTTTCTTTAATAAAAGATATTATTTTATTTTCAGGTTAAAAAATGTGTGTCAATAATCATATGCTCCGGAATAAACATTTAAAAATGTTATTGTTGAATTGTCATATTTCTTTATTATAATAAATATTGTTTAAATTCGCCTGTTAATTATGCACTAATGTATATATATATATATATATATATATATATATATATATATATATATATATATATATATATATATATATATATATATATATATATATATATATGTGTGTGTGTGTGTGTGTGTGAAACTGTTAAGATCTGTATGTATACCTATCTGAAACTGTACCAATCTATTTATCAGTATATCAATCTTTTAAATTTGATTAATAGTTTCTATCTATCTATCTATCTATCTATCTATCTATCTATCTATCTATCTATCTATCTATTTCTCCTCCCTCCTTCCCTCTCTCTGTCTCTCTCTCTGTCTCTCTCTCTGTATATATGTATTATTAAAAAAGTAAACAAAATAGCAATTATTATTAACTCGCCTAGAAAAGCGCCTGATAATTACGCACCAACCCAATATATATATGTATATATATATATATATATATATATATATATATATATATATATATATATGTGTGTGTGTGTGTGTGTGTGTGTGTGTGTGTGTGTGTGTGTGTGTGTGTGTGTGTGTTAATAATAATTGCTATTTTGTTTACTTTATTTAATAAAAATATTTTATTTTCCGGTGCGTGTTGATGATGTGGAACCACATCTCTTTTGCTGCAACTCTCTTATTCATCCGTGTGTAGATAGTTCAGTATTCACTGCCATAAGGGAGGGCTGATATTATATAACAGTTCAATAGTATTTTCTTTTATTGTAAGAAATTGTTCAAAATGTTTCTTAATACTTTGCTTAGCTTTTGGAAGGCATCTTTCGCTATTCCAAGGCGCCTTCGGATTTCGGTGTTGCAATTTCCGTCCTCTGTTAAAACACTTCCCAGATATTTAAAATGTTGTCTTAAGGTGGGAATCGTACTGTATTTTCTTTTTTTCCGGAGCCGAATTCTGGTTTTGATGTCAACGCCATTTTCGCTCTCTCGAATATATCCAGAAGTGATTATTTTACAACGTTCTCAGTCTGCATTGCAAATAACAATGTCTTGAAGACTGCAAACGATGCAATACTTGATGCAATGTTGCCAAAAAAAAAAAAATAAAAAAACGCAACCATATTAACTAATCTATTGGCGCACATGCAAGACGAGAGTTTTCAAATACCTTTCAGTTCGTGACTCGTTTAAAAGCAATCCATGACTTGTAAAATCGATTATTATCAATTGAAAAAAAGAAGAAAAAACAGAAGCATCCGATAGGAATACATGTTAACACTGCTCTCCTCAACTTCCTCCCTTTTGTAGCTGTTATTAGGTTGGTGCAAAAATAATGACGTAACAATGTCGTTTTTTGACGTATTTTTTAAGGTCAAAAAACGACATTATTAGGTCATTATTTTTGCACCAACCTAATAGTAAATTTTGCTTTTTTGTTATCTCAACGAAACCCTGATCTGCTATTCATTTACACAAGCTCGTGTTTTGTTTTTTATTTTCACTTTGTCCGCCTTGCCTTCAAAATGTCCCAGGCAATCATTATTCATGAAGAAAAACGAACTAGAGTAGAGGCGAAAAGGCGACACTGTAAAATTGGATCTCCCTTCGAGCTGCAAGACGTTCTTCTACAACAACTTACTGTCCGGTAGCGGGAAAGATTACATTGCATCAATCAAGCGAATGGGTCACAGTTAGTAGTAGTTTGTGAAAATAGTCTGCTATAGTGTCACCATAATCGAGTTCGTACCATATTCGACATTAAACAACGCAATAAGATTTGGTATGAAGTACAAAAAAAAAAAAAAACAGCCAAGGAAAGAATCATGTGAAGATGTACTTCTTTCATATCAACCAAAAGCAGAGTCCACTATTTACATTGTTCGGACTATCATCCTCATCTTTGTTGCCATATTTATCACAACGTTTCGGCCGTTGTACGCTCCGGCGTTCTTCAGGTGGTTGGAATGTCGAACTGAACCCTTTATTTCGCTCACTGGGGTAGACTTTTCTAGTTCCACGTGCCAAGTTTAATGTATGTCAGTTATCAGTTATCTCTTGTTAATTCCCCACTCCCAGTTCTCCACTGCCTTAGCTTTTGGTATCTGTCCATATTTCTGAGATGAGGTATTATGTACACTATTTACATTATTCGGATTATTGTCCTTATCTTTGTCGCTATATTTATTTCAACGTTTCGGCCGTTATAAGCTCCGGCCTTCTTCAGGTGGTTGAAATGTCGAACTGAACCCTTTATTTCGCTCACTTGGGTAGACTGTTTCTATTTCCACGTATCATGCATAATGGATGTCAGTTATCAGTTATCTCCTATTAATTCAGCTCACCAAGTTCTCCACCACCTTAACCAGGTATTGAACTCACAACTCTTTGGGTCGTATCACTGGATCTAGCTAACACCTTTATCCATTGTGTCATGTGTCCTAGAAGAGTGTAAGTTCAATAAGTGGTTAAGATGGTGGAGAACTTGGAGAGGTGAATTAACAGGAGATAGCTGACATCCATTAGACATAGCACGTGGAACTAGAACAGTCTGCCCCAGCGAGTGAAATAAAAAAGGATTCTGTTCAAGATTATATATATATATATATATATGAAGAAAAATATACGGAAAAAAAAACAAAAATCGTAATATGCAATTATGCTGTTTTAATGTTAATATAATTCACCGTGCGTGAGGTAATTTAAACAATGCTTTAGTTGTACACACAACTAAATCGGATCATAATTTCGATTTTGATTCTGTGAAGATTTTAAAATATATTCATAATAAAATTCTTAGATTGATTTATGAGGCAGGCATAATATCTATCTCACGCACGGTGAATACTAGACCCGGCTTCTTTAATATTTCCCCTTTTCTAGCAAGATTAATGCTTGACAAACGTACATATAAGTTTTAGATTAAAATAAAATTCTTTTCATATTTCATTCAAAATACTCTATTTTAGGAATACGTTTTCACATCGCCGACGTGACGCCGACGTGATCATATTGAAACGGAACGCTGATCTTGAAAAATTTCAGTTATCTATTTTGATTAGTCTTACTCTTATGTCCATCGTCTTTTCATGTTGAATTGAATATAGTCTAATGTTAATTATGTTTATGAATATGTCCTGAAGATGGTCGACGAGACCGAAACGTCCGATGTTGACATTATATTAACATTAAAACAGCATAATTGCATATTAGGATTTTTGTTTGTTTTTCCGTATATTTCTCTTCATACTGTCGGATCTATATCCATATTATTTACACACACACACACACACACACACACACACACACACACACACACAAACATATATATATATATATATATATATATATATATATATATATATATATATATATATATACTGTAATAATTTAAAACGAAGAATGGTCAATAAGTTATGCTGATCATCCCACTAGTGAGACCTAGGTAAGTAGTACCTGGATCATTAAGATATATATATATATATATATATATATATTAGGTTGGTGCAAAAATAATGACGTAAGCATGTTATTTTTTTGACGTTAAAATACGTCAAAAAACGACATTATTACATCATTATTTTTGCACCAATATTATATATATATATATATATATATATATATATATATATATATATATATATATATATATATATATATATATATAAGTTATGAAGGACTTGGTAATTCGTATGGGTAATCACAAGGAGGATGAAATCCTGAGAGCTCAATGTAAATCCAGAGCTAATATTTAAAAGAAAAACAAACCACTTTAAGGTACCATCATAATACTTTCTTTCACCAGAGTCCTTTTAAAGGACGCAGGATCTTCAAAAATGAAATGAAACGAAAAATGAAATTAAAATTGATCGGCAGTGTAAGTTTTTGTAATTTAACAGAGACTGTAAGAGGGGTAGTTAAATAGACATGGTAGAGTATAGGTAGGGATTAATTTCATATCTCTCTCAAGCATACATATATATATTGATGCATTGTCTATTTATTTTAAGTAAGTTCCTTTCATATTGTCTGATAAGTTTAATAACATTATCATTGAAGTACGAAAGGAAATCACCATACATGTTTAAATCCAGTCTAAGCTTCCGGCTTAGATAATCCATTATCAAAGATGACAACTACCTTTCAATATATTAACCAATACACGGAACAGTAATGATAGTCTGTTTTTGTTGCATGAAAAATTTCAAAGCAACGACTAACACGTGTATACGAGACGCGGAATAAAAACAGAGTTTTGAGTTTGTATGCATAATCCACTTTTCATCACATGTGATAATTCGATCAAAAATGGGTTCTTTTGTTAGTCTACTGCAATGAGAAGAGCATATGGTAAGCCTCTGTAGTTTGTTTGCTGGTGTTAAGTAATATGGTACCCATTTGCATAATTTCCATTACTTCCACAGTCTTATAGTTTCATCGCTTAAACCTCGAAGCTAGTTCATGACATATTAAACCTGAATCTGATTCTATGGCTGCCTTTAAATCCTCATTGTTTCGGGATATTGGTCGTCTAGCTCAAGGTTCATCTTCGAGGGTTTCATTGCCACAACGAAACTTCTGAAACCAATTATGTGCAGTTCGTTCACTTGCTGCACCTTCGCCAAAGGCTGTACATAGCTTACGAGAAGCGCATGATGCCCTTGTACCAAGTTTAAACTCATACAACAGACAAGTACGAATTACCATTTTTTTATCAGTCATTTTGAGGGCTCTGAAATGAGAAATAAATTGATATTAGTTATGTAATAAAATAATAACTGAATTATTCAACAACGTACTTGGTAATACAAGTTGCTTATTGTATAGTTATTCTTGTTAGTAACTAAACAACTTGGCCAGAAATAAGTTAACAAAAATCGACAAAAGCTTTTTTGGGCACCTGATATAATTTTGTATACTTTTATATATCAACAAAAAGTATTTAGAAAAATATGACATACTTGAAGAAGGAATTTACTCTATCAAATGCAGGAATTGCCAGAATGAATACATTGGAGAAACCTCAAGAAGTTTAAACAAGATACTATATGAACATAAAAGGGACATTTTAAATAACAACACATAAAATGCATTGACTGTTCACTGTAACAAAACGGACAACAATTTTGACATCGGAAATGCTACATTGATTAAAAGAGAAAAATAATCCACTGAGTCTAAAATGCCTGGAAAGTCTTTTGGTCGTTAGTTCAGCCACAATACATTTGCGTAGAGGCTCTTAGAATATATCACCATTTTTGGTGGATTTTATATTGCCAAAGTGTGGGATAGTCAGAGACAAAGGTGATGGAGAGACAACGAAAAAGAATACATATGATTTTGGCTAGATTGAGAAAAAGAAATTCTCTCAAAAATATTCTTTCAAAAATTTCGAAACTACCTGCGTCACTCGTTTCGTGCGCATGCGTAGACGTGGCAACGTTAACAAAGCCCAGTCCGATGAAATCCTAACGGCTGAAACGCGTCATTAAAAAAAAAAAAAAAAAACTTTCCTGTTTTATTCAACCCCGGTATAGACTGAGTTCGTTTCAAAATTAGAAATTTAACTGTGAAAGTTTCAAAAAGCTAAAAACAATACAGAATTTATTTATTTTAATTTTTCAGTCAGACGAAGTGGTCAGTAGAGTGCGGAAGGTATTGGTCTTAAAAGGAAGAGGTTTCAAAAATTAAACCCAGGCATTAACCTTATGACATTAAATTGGAACTATATGAATAATGAAATGATAATTTGAAACTAAGACACACCCAGCAATATTAATGTTAATTTTAACCAGCCAATGCCATTGTGAAACAAATACCCACCTACGTTAGTCAGAAACTCATAACTATTCAACCACGTCAGCATTATCAGTGATATTGGGCGCTTTCCAATAAGCACCGCCCATATATAATATATATATAATTTTTATATATATATATATATATATATATATATATATATATATATAATATACATATATATATTATATATATATAATATATATATATATATATATTTATATATATATATATATATATATATATATATATATAT
>CAHIKZ030001868.1:727500-735000 GCA_903632075.3 Acanthosepion pharaonis
ACGTACTGAGACTCTGCTCTTGTTTTTATAATATAGATTTAATTTTTTTTTAAAGTGTAAAAATGTTTCCTACAACTCTTATCATGAAATCAAGAAACCGACATCTAAATAAGATCTTTCTCGGTTCTGGTAATAGGATTTTAAATGTGTTTAACAAATGTCAGACTTTGTTAGCCAAGTGAAGAATTTTGATTGGATAACACCTCATGCGTGACGTCAACATGACGCACAAACATTAAATGCTACAGAGTGTACACGTACTTAAAAATTAAAATAAGTTGTCATAGCTAGTGGGTTGGATTGCGGGGACTAGATTCCATGGCATGCGACTCAAGCCGGAGAATAGGCGAAAAGGGAAATGCCATAACCAGCTGCCCAGGAAGGCAGTCCATTTAGGGGGGGTGCTGATTTTAAACTTCCACTTCCTTACAGTCATATCCGCAGCAACACCAAAAAAAAAAAAAAGAAGAGAAAAGGCTATGGAAGTAAATCCAAATGGAAAACCCGGTGTAGAGCCCCGAAAGCAATCGGCTGTCAACTTTGACAACATTACGGCAACCCCTGCAGCCAAGCCGTCCCCAAATGCAACGCCCTGTATTCCTTTGAATCTTGTCGGTACAGACGAGAAGAGGGTCCATATAGTCAGGGCAGCGCACGGTCTCTATATACCATCAACCAGGCACGTGCTGTGGATAGGTCACCCCAGTTTCAACACCAAAGGACTGAATTTTTCCTAAACACAGTGCTACCATTATTTCGTGAGATAAACGGATTGCTAGTATAAAAATTAACTCGGAATAACATCGAAAGTTTCACATGATCTTGATAATGGTCAGAGGTACGATGGTGTTATATTACAAACGTTGAAATACTTACGAGGAGGTACGGTTGAGTAATGGATAGCGGCTCGAATTGAAGAATCTCAGAGCCGAGTTCGAATTTCAGTCAAATCCATTACATTCACGTGCTAATACCCTTGGGAAAGGTATGAATCCTTTTCTTCTCCCCACCCACCGCCAGCCATGGGTAAATGGCAGGACAGACCAGGTTCAATAGCCTTCGGTGTCTAACTGATCTAGGATAAGGACAACTGTGAAATCAAAACCTATCTTCCAAAATGGTGGTTGAGCAGTAGGATAACAACCTACTCACTTAAAAAAATGGAATTTTATATAAACCTCAACGATATCTTTATCTATGTAAGTATGAGGGGTGGGACGAATGTTAGAGCTAAAGAGAAAGGTAACAGACTAGATAAGGAGGGAGATTAAACTTTACTTTCCTTCGCCCCATCTCTCTCCTCCACCTCAGCTTTCCCTCCCTCTTATTCTGATCTTCAACATTAAATCGTCTATGGTGTGTGTATGTCACCACGAAATGTATCTTTATGCATTAGACATCCGACAACATTCATATTTCTCTTACTTAAACCCCTTCTACTCACCTCTCCTAAAATTCTCTCTGTTAAGGTTTAATCCCTTCCCTTTCTCTAGTATGTTACCCCTCATACTTACACTCTCTCTAAATTCTGTTTTTATTTCCGGACTTGTTTTTTTCTGTTTTCTTTTTTTAATTTGTAGGTCTGATGAATTGATCGTATTTACGATTCCAATGGAATAAATTATGACCATGGAATATTAGTGTTTAAGCCTTTTTTTATTATATATATATATATATATATATATATATATATATATATATATATATATATAGTAATTCCTCGAGCCCTAGATATAATCCTCAACAGCATGCAGAAAGCATTGGACGGCCGTTTCGTCCTATCTGGGACTCCTCAGCAGTGCGCATCCACTATCTAGAAACGAACCCGGGCCATTTTGACACAACGAAATGTCATAGCAACTGTACCAAGGGCCTCAGTGACGGAAAAGACACAAAATAGACTCGATATATATATATATATATATATATATATATATATATATATATATATAACACATCCACAGTTATTTTGTTTCGCTGTATTCTGTTTCGCTCATCAGCGTGATAAACGTCTGATTTCTTCAAGTTAGGATCGAAACTCAACGATTTGACCTCAGCTATGGGCGCACGGCACACAGAGGGTATCTTTTAATGTATTATATACGTGCTGTATATAAACGTTCGACCAGCATCGAGAGCGCTCGATTCTGACGAAGAGCTATGCGTTAAGCATCACCAACAGCTGTTAAAAATGTCCTTTCTCCGTAGTGCTCAATCGGCGAACGAGATTATACACCTGTTTTCGTGTGTATAATAATACGACTTGAGGATGACTCCATTTTTCTAAAGCTAAAAACGGAATACAAAACATCCATTAGTATAATATGAGCCTGTAATACAACCATCCCTTTGTATATTTTTTGAAATGTTGTACGATATTATCTATTAAAACCTCAATACTGTACAAATATTTCACTAAAATATTTAATTTTTCGCGATATTAAATAAGAGAAATGAACCGAATTTTTAGCCATTGCGTGATTCTTCTTTGAATTTCGGCATCAAAACTTATCTTCGGAGGAAGATTCTAACTAGACAAACCCGATAATACATTTTAATTAATCTATCGAAATTTTCTGTTTGACGTATTTTATCATATTTCTATATATTAATAAAATATGAAAACGAAAAAAAAATGTCTTTCATTATGAATGAAGATAGAAAGCTTTATAAAAAACAAACTAGAAAAAAAAAGAAAGAAAATTAAAATATAAACAAACGACATCCATTTATACGCACCTCTAATGTAGGTGACCTGCTGTTCCCTGGTGACCCTCATGCCTCCTGTGAGTATCACATTTGCTAAGACTTCTTTCATCATTATGTGTTCCAGAAAGTTCAACTTTCTCTATCATCAAGATGTCACCTGCCGTTAGATAACCATGCCGTCTTTATGCATAGATACTTTGTTTGTTGAAAAAATTACATAATGTATTGAAGAACGAACTGCATATTATGAGGCTATATCGGATAGGTAGCTGTTGATTAGAGATGGAAGGAAGAAGCATCAAGTATACATTATGAATACCGTATTTACTGCTGTATAATACGACTCCGTGTTTTTTTAAAACTATTGCCAGAGAATAAATCACACCCTTGAGTATAATATGACCAACTAGTACAGTCATACCAATTTAAGGATTGTACGATATTATCCATCAAAATTTCAATGCCGTACATATATTTCACTAAAATATTTGATTTTTCACGATCTTAAAGTAGAGAAATGAACCGGATGTTTAGCCATCGAGTAATTCTTCGAATTTCCGTTTCAAAACATATTTTCGAATTTTCAGCGAAAGGTGCTAACACGACATACTCGGTAATACATGTTAAGGTGTTAATTGATATGTCATATTTTTTCGATTTGATATGATATATATATATATATATATATATATATATATATATATATATATATATATTAATAAACTATGAAAAATAAATTGATTTTTCATTAAGAATGAAGACAAAAAAATTCATAAAAAGACTTTATCATGAGAGTAAACCTTTTCTAATATTAAACACTAGAAATTTTTGCAACACTGACATCAGAACAATTACCATAAAAGTATCTATAGAAATGTAAGCGATCTGGGACTGCAAAGGAAATATTTGTCGCAGATTACTTCCACAACGCAGAGAATAAATCTCTGTAAGTTCAGACTCGAACATCGGGGGCAGAAAGAAAGGCCGAAATCTCGATTCGCAGGTACTATCCGACAAATCACAATGCACGCAACCAGTCAGAAAAATAACTCACTCTTTGACGAACACAGTAACTAAAATACACCAACTCTCCGATTCGTGAACACCAACCGCTTTTATCAGCCGAGCATTTTTTCCATTCGTCGACGGCTGGACGCCCAATTTTTACATATGAAAATACTTGTATATCGACTCCTGTGACGGACTTGTTTTTTAATTTAAATATTTCATCTTCAGCATGTCTTGCGGAATACATTCCCTCTTTTTTTTGGTAAGTTATTTTCTTTTTCGCCACATTTTCCGTCGTAAGATACACGCGACGCGCCGTCACTTGGTTTGACGAGGTAAGTCGCCGTTTTCCTCGCTGTAAGAAAAGGTACACGGCAACTACGTTACAGCGGTGGAAAAGTGTCTAAAGCTGAGATACCAGGTCAGGACCAATAAATTTGCAGATTCATCTTTGGATTTTATCAAGAATCTATAAATATATGGGAGGAGCACCAGAAAAATATGTGACAGAAATATTCAAAGCAAGGACGAATGGTAGACTTAGAATTATTTAAGATAGATTCTGGCAGGGTGTGACGTCGTCCCCCGGTCGCAGCGCCAACTGTGACGTTCTATCCTGATCTACCACGGCACCAGTTGTGACGTGGTCGTTCCAGGGCCCTATCCCGGTCACGACACCAGATGTGACGTCCCTAAACAGCACCAATTGTGACGTCTTCGCCGCGGCGCCAGCTGTTCGCTCCTCGCTGCTCCGTCCGGGTGTCGCTGCTCCAAACGTGACGTTCTAACCCTTTGGTGATTCGGGTAGGAATCTGGTTAGATTTGATATCAGCCTCGCCGTTCCCAACCTGCTTCCAACGCCTGGTTACCAAGGTAACTGCACTGATCTCCAGTCTGCCTACCCACGTTGTGAATTGATCTTAAACAGACGAGATCAAACAGGAGTTGGGGCCGTAATGCAAATTGAGTTCAACGGGGGTGATAACACACAAATATGCATAAAAGAAAAGAAAATGAAAACTCCAAAAGTTCAAAGTATCAAAGAAAAAGGTAACAAACTTTTTATGTCTAGTTGTTCGGTACATAGGACTGCATCTATCTCCCGACCCGTTCTATGGATTGTGGCACGTCGCTTTCGCTAGGCAAGTTTTAACGCTTCAAGCTGTCTGCTCTCTAAGAAATTGGTGTTTCGGTGTGTCTTTGGACGAAAGTCGAAAAACCTATTTCTGTGGTCTGGTTCTAAGTCGCTCTTCAAACTAATTGTTCTTGGTTGAAGAAGAGTCCAAAATTTTGCGTGAATCTTGGTCAGCTATCTTGATCTATCATCTCTGCCGTCGGTGCGCGAACTGCTTTCTGCCTGTTGGGGTCTCGCTTTTATTGACGCCGACAAAACCCGGGGTGGGTCTGTTTGGCGTCGGAAGTTCCTCGATAATTCTAAATACATATCCACCCTTCTTATTTCTGGTTAGGGATTTTCCACTCTTTTCCATTTTTGGTAACTCTTTTTCACTCCCACTTTCTCACCATGCTTCTGAGGGACGTGAACTGCCCTCCCCACTTATTCGTAGCGGCTTCTCATACTTATACTCTGGATAGGGCGTCGACTGTTTTCTTCAGGCGTCACGTGACCACTCTCGGCCAATGAGGTCCTGGTCGGGTATCTTCTCTCCTCCTTCGTGCGTCATGTGATCACCACTTGGCCAATGACGTCTTAGTCGGGCGTGGACAACCCGTGGCTTTGTTTTGGAAAAGAAATATACCTTGTTTAACTAAAAAAAAATAATGATCTCTCCTCTTTCTTTCTTTTCTTTCTTTCAAATCGCCGTTATCATGGGCGGTTAATGTGACAACTCTCTGTTCAACACGTGGCGTTTGTCAAGCAGTTTATCGGTAATGTACTGGACAGCTGGATTATCTGACATGGTCTAAGAAAGGAATTTTCTCCAAGTTTTTCGCCAATTTGGCGTCTCCAAAGCAGAAATAAAAATATGTCAGTTTCCTTCGGTTCATGTGTTTGATAACAAAATTTTATTATCGCAGGGCAAAAGTCTATTCTGTCAAAAAAAAACTTAGCCAGTGAAACTACTTGTGTGGGATTTTAAGTTTCCATACCCAGCCAAGGCCCCAAGCCACACCTGTGTTTCGTCAATTATCAAAATCTAACGTTCTAAAGTGGACTTTTTCTTTGGTGACATCTCTTGATAACACAATTCCATTTTTCGCGGATAAGCGGAAATCGGTCAACGCTTGTTCGCAGGTGGCCTAGATATTGATAACACCTCCTCGCCCACTCAATCTCATTGTCATTGAAATGAAACTCTTTTCGACATTTGATACCTATCAAAAATAACCCTTTTCTTTCTTATTCCCGTCTCTTAAGCCGTGTGTGTGTGTGTTCGCCTATGACCCGTCTCGTATTACTTTTTCTTTCTTTCTTCTTCGTTTTCTCTTTCTTTTTTCCAAATCGCCTGAATGCATGGCGGTTCAATCCTCTTGCAAAAAAAGAAAGAATTATTCTTAAAACCTAAAATACATTTCGGCCTTAAATAATCCTCAAATGGTTGATAAACCGTAAAAAAGCAAATCATATATCTATAAATATATCTTTCAAATCGCCTGGATGCATGGTGCCACAGGGAAAATTGATTAATTCGATACATTGAACCAACTTTCCTAGCTGCAGACCTAGCAATTGATTTAATACAGTCTTTGCACTTCTTATCAGACGAAAACATTAGTCCTAGAGATTAGCATCAGCCATACTGATGAAAGGTTAAAGGGGTTTGTCTCTGACGATTAAAGGCAGTGGTTTCCTTTTGGAGGCGTTAAAATTAACTTATTTTCGAATTTTCGAGGAAAGGTGCTAACTCGACATAACCGGTAATACATTTTCAGGTGTTAATTAACCTATTATACTTTTTTGTTTGGCATGGCTTTTTTATATTTCTATATATTAATAAACTATGAGAAAATTTTTTTTTTCATTAAGAATGAAGAGAAAAAAAAAATCATAAAAAGACTTTATTATGTGAGCAAAACCTTTCTAACATTAAACACTAGAAATTTTGGGCAACATTCCGAAATTTTCTGTCGAGATTTTACAAACTCTAAGTTACCTTCAGTTTCGCAAATCAATCGATGAAATTTGTATATATCGATTTGTTTACTTCGACAAAAAACTCTACTTCGCAATTTAATAATCTCTTTAATTTAATTTAATTTTATAAAACTTCATGGCAAACATTATTTTTCAAGAAAATTTATTTTTTCTTTATTAACAGCGAAGAACAAATTCTTAGGATTTCTTACTCTTGAGCATGCAACATACAACTGGTCATGCGTAAATATTTCTTCCTGGAACCAAATTCAAACTTTTTGAAACATTTGGCCTTGTGATTTATTTATAGTTCCCGCAAATGCAAGGCGAACTGGAAACTGGATTCTGGTATATAAAAATCTAAAGAAAAGTTATGAAAAAAAATTGCATTTTTATTAAAATATTTATTTTAAATTACACTTTTGAAATGTAAGCTTAAATATTAATGCAACACTCAAATACAGCGATCAATTTTGAGTTCTTCTGAAGATTATTGCCTATCGCATCTACTCCTCTCTAACTATTGCGATGAAGTTCCAAAGAAGAGCCCACCGCAGGAGCTAGGTTAAAGGCCGCCCGGTAAAGCGTTTTTTTAAGAGAGTTATTAATATTTCTCAAATATGATAGATAGACATAATATACACTGTTTAAGGTAAAAATAAAAATGGGGCGTCTTTTTCAAATAC
>CAHIKZ030001868.1:740000-745000 GCA_903632075.3 Acanthosepion pharaonis
AATATCTGCATGCCTATGAGTAAATATCAAAGTTTCAACGCTCTATGTCATCAAACTCTAAAGCTTTGCTGTACATGAAAAGAAGGCAAACATAAATATGAAACGTAACGCCGGAAGTGAGCAATGTACAACGTATATTGACAAAATGGACGTTCTAGAATGTATTAAAAGAACGAAGGTCAATCAATCTGAGAAGGACGCTGCTTCCAAACTCTCCGCGGGAAGGGGTTAATAATTTCACCCGAAGCAAGGCAATAAAGCCACTAAGATGCAAGTGGTTACTGAGTGTGAGGGAATGTGTTATACCTGACGTACCTATTATATTATTAATAGACTCTCCTACACATAATAAGTAGTAGTAGTAGTAGTAGTAGTAGCGTCGCCAGTTGGGCTCAGTGGTGTTGAGCGAGTCAGTTGATATCGGACATTGAAGTACCAACCATTACAACTAGATTGCTGCATCATTAACTCTTATTTCCAAGTTCCTAACGTTTTGTACGTCGAACCTAATTTAGGACGACTTATTGAAATACAAGCCTCCATTGTGAAAACTACTCTACAACAGAATGTTAAATAATTAAAAAAAAAACATTATTAAGGAGAGAGAACAATAAAGAAAACAAGAAATTAAGACAGAAAATAACGTTTGGCATTGAATTTAAACTTTTGAAGATCAAAGTTGACTGGAAAGCAAGAAGCTGGACTAGTGATTCATAAAACGAGAAGTATGACAGAAGAAACTGTTAGCATAGGACTTACGGTTACAACTTGCCATTATATTTACCAGACATGCCTAAGTATAGCCCAACACTATAAGTGTAGATTACTAATATATTCATAAATATTTCCGATATAATACAAACGGCAAAAAATTCAATCTGTGAAGTATATTAACAAATGTCAGAAAATGTGACATGGCACCGAAATCCGTTCCAAAACTGAACAATGTAGTAAAACAGCCAACTAATTTCATCAGAATCAAATAAAGGAGAGCTAAACTACAGTGCAATACCAGTCCTCCTATATGACAGGGAATACCGGACAAGTCCTTCACAAAAGGAGGGGTGACTTGAGGGAAATCAATTGGGGTTATACAGAAACATGCTGAGAATACCACAGATGGATTATGTGAGCAGCAAAAACGTTTTAAGGAAAATGGAAACAAAAACGACACATGCGTAGTCATAAAAAAAAAAAAAAAACACGCAGAAATTTCTGGGCCACATAATGAGGAAAGAAGGCTTGGAAAATTAAACACTCAGAGAATATAGAGATATAGGATAATAGCTAAGTAACCTACTTAATCAGTTTTTGTAAATAGATGGCAGAACATGAGGGATAGTAAAACGACAACCATTGCTAAGGTCTACAGTGGATAGGATATTGTGAAGGGCTATGTCCTGAAGAAACACGGCATACAGAAGAAGCATCTTATGTAGTATATGTTATTTCTTCCTTTTTCTTTTATGACCCCCAACCAGGTCATCACAGGCTAGACCAGTGTTTCTCAAACTTTTTTAAGCAAGGACACACAAAGGAGCAAATGAAAATATCACGGCACACTTTTAAATGGTAGACATTTACAGGTTATAAAATAAAACTATAGATTAAAAAATGCCAGCACAAATATGAGCGTGCTTTATTTCAATTTAACTATCTGTGTTGTTTATTTAGCGTGTAACTTGTGGCTGTGGTGTCCTTTTTCAATTTCTTCAATGATTGGTCGACTGGTGTTCTTTCTTGATTTATTTAATGTGCGGTAAGCAGAACCCCATTTCTTCTTCAATTGAGCGTAGTCATTTTCGCTTCTTATTTTTTATGCTATTTAGGGCTGAGAAGCCTAATTCACATAAATAAGAAGCAGAAAATTGCAATAAAACCCATAAAGCCTTTTTAGCTAATGTTGGATTATCCTTTTTGTATGAAAATGCAAAAAGTATCAATGGATACCGTCGAATGTCTTAAGTCCTTAATGTTTAATACTTATTCATTTATTCAAATACTAATGTTGTAGCATCACTACTTCCATACACACACACACATGCGTGCGCGCGCACACACACACGCATAAACATATATATATATATATATATATATATATATATATATATATATATATATATATATATGCAAGTATGAATGTATGTATGTATGTATGCCGTGACAATATTAATATACTGTGTTTTTCGACCTTTTTAATCAACCTCATACGTAGCCGCAGATGAAAATATTACGATCCACTTAGCAAAATTTTTAAAGGGTAGACATTTAAATGTTAAGAAATAAACCTATAAATTAAAAATATACACGCACAAATATAAGATTACTTTATTTCAATGTTTCTATTTAACTATTTGTGTAGCTTCTATTGTGTGAAACCCTCGCCCGGTGTTTTATCACGATTTCTTCAATGTTTGGTCAAATGTGCAATAAGCAGACCCTCATTTCTTCTTCAGATGAGTGTAGTCTTTCTCGCTTCTTATTTCTGATGTTCTTTAGGGCTTCGGAGCCTAATTCACATAAATAAGAGGTAAAAAATTACAATAAAACTGATAAAGCCTTTTTAGCTAATGTGGGATTTTCCTTTTGTATGGAAATCTAAAAAATATCAATGGCTACCGTCGAATGTTTTATTTTAAATCCTTAAAAGTACAAAAATACTTTTTAATAAATGAATATTAAAACAAAGTATTTAAAAAACATGACCGAAGATGAGTGAAAAGAATTATTTGAAATAAAAGTGTAACACTTATTCATTTATTCAAATACTAACGCTGTACCAGATACTTCCCTGGCACTTGTGCTTCGGCCTTGTTGCTGGTGGGTATCACGGCTACGACTACGATACTCGTGACTGGACCAGCTATGACAAGCCAAGGCCAGCTATGACTGGCTTGGACCAGCTCTGACCAGCTTAGACCAGCTCTGACCAGCTTGGACAAGCTAAGACCAGCGGCCCGAGTGAAAACATTCGGGTCCCCAAGATAAAAATTGATCTTGTGTCACAACCTGACTCAGTGGGGGGGCAAGTAAATATGTACTTCCCTGTCACTTGTTCGTCGGCCTTGTTGCTGGGGGGTATCATGGCTACGACTAGCTTGGACCGGCTCGGGTCTGGACCAGCTATGACAAGCCAAGACAAGCTATGACGAGCTTAGACCAGCTCTGACCAGCTTGGACAAGCTAAGACCAGAGGCCCGAGTGAAAACACTCGGGTCCCCACGATAAAAACTGATCTTGTGTCACAACCTGACTCAGTTTTAAGTAAATATGTACTTCCCTGTCACTTGTTCTTCGGCCTTGTTGCTGGGGGGTATCATGGCTACGACTAGCTTGGACCGGCTCGGGTCTGGACCAGCTATGACAAGCCAAGACAAGCTATGACTAGCTTAGACCAGCTCTGACCAGCTTGGACAAGCTAAGACCAGCGTCCCGAGTGAAAATACTCGGGTCCCCACGTTAAAAACCGACCTTGTGTCACAACCTGACTGAGTGGGGGGCGGGATCAAGTAAATATCTACTAACGCTGTAACATTACTACTTACACACACACAGACACACGCACACATGTACGCCGTGACTATATTTCGCGCCATACCTAAGAGGATGGCGCGGCACGACGGTTAAGTATCACTAGTCTAGACAAATGAATTCAAGGCCTGAATGATACTGTTTCGTGTTTGAAGTGTTAATTTAGCAACACGAGAGATTGGAAAATCGTCGCCAGTCTTATTATTCAATAAGTCTAAAATCCTTGGATATTTTTTCACTTTGTTTAATCGGCCGTGATCGTAAATTCCAATTATTTCTATTGACAGGCAAGAATGTCTTTATTCAGAATAACATTCAATGAATTGATTAATGAATGAACAATTCTTCCCGAAAGACTAGATAAATGCATAAAGTGGTAGAAAATAAATATACACTGGATACACACACACACACACACACACACACATACATATATATATATATATATATATATATATATATATATATATATAATGTATGTATATGTAAGAATAGGCCGACTGAATAAATGTTTTTGTAAGAAGTTTAAAATCTTCATTTTGTTTAAAAATGTCTTTCAAGCATGTCGTACACTTCCTTAGAAAATTCTTCAGATAGAATCTAATTAAGAAAGTACACGATAAATAAACAATTTATTTTTAACTTAAAATGCCGCAAGAAAGAAATAGCTGATTGACCGTCAACATAGGAAATGACGAGGAGACAGGATGGAATATTCTGATATATATATATATATATATATATATATATATATATATATATATATATATATATATATATATATATCTATAAATATATATATATATATATATATATATACGTGTGTGTGTGTGCGAGTGCGCGTGTTCGTGTGTGCGTGTACGTGTGCGTGTGTGTGCAGTTTAAAATAACACCTCGAGACAATGTACCTTTCGCCTGGTGTAGAAAATAGTAATATCTACCCCTTCAGAACAATATAAACTGCAAAACAAAAGATCACTGCTCATTTACAAATGCAGGTACAAAAAGAAATTCCCACGACGCCACCTACAACCACATCGCATCTAAATCTCAATGCCATTCCATAACTCAAGTAATAATAAGCATTACTTCGAATAGAAATATTTAGAACCGAAGGTAAAATCATATATATATATATATATATATATATATATATATATATATATATATATATATATATATATATATATATATATATATATATATATATATATATTACTCTTACGTATTTTAGTCTTACGGCCACATCACGTTGGTCCTGGTTCCTGTACAATCACCGGAGTTAAGCAACGTCGAAACTGGCCAGTACATAGATGGGTGATCACTTAGGAATACCAGGTGCTGTAAGCATAGATATGTGGGTGTTGTAATGGATAATGGCTCGGAATCTATATCTATAAAACAGAAGATGTTTGTGTGTGTCTGACTGGGTGTGTATGCTGTTTATGCACGTCCACATTTCACGACCG
>CAHIKZ030001868.1:750000-775000 GCA_903632075.3 Acanthosepion pharaonis
TTATGAACAGTTAAATGTATTAGAATCACTAATATTATGTTGGATTATTTTTACAAGTATAAGTATGTATATTATATATATATATATATATATATATATATATATATATATATATATATAATTATGATATCTCGTACATATAGTGCTGATAATAATGAAATATTGATCGATGTAATACAACACAGATATTAAGTATATATTAATAAATATACATATTATCCCTCACCTGTAGTACAACTCGGAGTTTCATGCAAAACGCAGTCTTCAGGTGCTGAATATGGATTGATGGTTACGTAATTTGAATTTTAAAGAATCTATCTGGTTATTGTAATTGTGGCGTAATTATATCTTATCCTGAGATTACAGTTATTTATTTTTAGATATTATATTTGGCATTTAAAATAAATGGCACTTGTATATATGTATAATTAAAATAAAATAAAAAATTAAAACAATAATTTTGGAGTTGTGAATATTAATTCTTAATTACTTGTTCTTATGTAAAAATTTAAAAAAAACAGTTATTTACATTAAAAATTAATCTAGATCAACGTATTTAATCCTATATATATGAAGGATATATATATATATATATATATATATATATATATATATATATATATATATATATATGAATTACATATAAATGAAGTTCAGTTGTAGCCCATTTCGCTCCTCGAGAAACTCCTCGGAGCTTCTCAATACCAAAAGGTTTAATAAAAAATGATTCGTAACGTTTTTTTTTTCTTCAATTAAAAAGTTATTTTCTCGAAGAGCGAAATGGCCATCTAAATGTGGCACAATTGAATTTCAGATGTATGTGACTCATTTATATGTTCTGTAATAAATATATTGAGCTCTCTTTTGTGGATCAGTTCTAATATTTTATATTATTTGGATTCATTTGGCTTAATTACCCGCGGATTCTTGCCTATATATATATATATATATATATATATATATATATATATATATGTGTGTGTGTGTGTGTGTGTGTTGAGGTGCATCAAAAATGTTTTCAAGCCACAAATTTTTCATGAGAAATCTTCTAAGGGATCCTTTATATTTGGGACCATTTTGTGATGACCCACATAAATTTTGATGATCTTTGCTCTTCCGAATCTTTTCTGGTAGGTAGTTTGAATTGTAAGGAATATATCTGGTTATAGTAACTGTGACGCAGTTCTATATTATCCTGGCATTACAGTTATTTTTTAATTGTAGATATTATATTTGACATTTAAAATAGACGGGATACATATATATATATATATATATATATATATATATATATATATATATATATATATATATATGTGTGTGTGTGTGTGTGTGTGTGTGTTAAAATAAAAATAATCATTTTTGGCCTGTGAATATTATTAATTTTTTAATTAAAGAGTGATTACTTGTTCTTATTTTCAAACAAAAAACAAACAATAATTTACATTAAATTGAATCTGGATCATTGTATTTAACCATATATATATATATATATATATATATATATATATATATATATGTGTGTGTGTGTGTGTGTGTGTGTGTGTGTGTGTGTGTTAAGGTGCTTCAAAAATGTTTTCTTCTTTTTTTCAAACCACAGATCTTCATGAGAAATCTTCTGAGATCCTTTATATTTTGTGACGATTTTGCAATGACCCACATAAATTTTGATGATCTTTGCTCTTCCGAATCTTTTCTAGCGCTTGAAGTTGGGTTCTTCTCTTCTCACTCTCTCCACCTCTCTCTCCCTCTCCGCCTCTCTCTCTCTCTCTCTCTCTCTCTCTCTCTCTCTCTCGTGTTTTTTTCAAGTATGATAATCGATATCTGATAATCATCTACTTGTGGGCTTTTATTTCCAAGCAGCAAAATCGCCACTCTTAAAATGCTGATACCAGTTTTGGGCAATACAGCCAGATATTGTTTCATTTCCTTTCACTTCCTGAATTCTGCGAGCAGCTTCATCAGCTCTGAGGCCCAGGTTTACATAACGCCTCAAAATTGCCAGAGTCTCAAGACTTATATCCGCCATGATAGCACCTGAAACAAAAGATAAAACTGAATCGTATTGTTAATAATACGATATATATATATATATTGTAACATTATTAATACACACACACACACACACACACACACACACACACAGACGTGCAAACGCACACACACATTTCAACATATCATTCCCACTATTAAATAAGGTGAGGTTGATAGTGGGTGAGCGATGTTTAATATACAGACCTCTCTTATACGTATATATAAAGACAAAAAAAAAAAAACAGATGAAAGGACAAAACACATTGGTAAAGAATAGTTTTCCTTTTGTCTTTATTCATATTGTTTTTTTAAGCATATATTTTATATTTATATATATATATAATTTTACACAGATTTTCAGTTTTGTTTCTTTATTATTATTATACTTGGTTAAAAATTGATTTTTACTAGAAAGCATATATTTTATATTTCTTCCTTAGCTTTATATATATAAAATTGATTCTTTTTTTGACACAGATACATATACACTACAGTTCATCACCTCTTAAAAAAAGGCCACCCTTGGTAATTCTGTTTTCTTTTTTTAACTTGTTTTAAACCTTTTATTATATCCCTACTCTGTCCTGGACATTTGATTCTATCCTTAATTTTTATTGAATTTTTTAAACCCATGTATAAAAATAGACTAAGAGAAAATTATTATTATACTTGGTTATCTATATATATATATATATATATATATATAAAAATATATATGAGACATGATTTAATTTTTACTAGAAATCTTATTATGTTGACAAAAAGTTTTAACGTTATCCTCTCAGTAGCGTTTTTACGAACCAAAAAAAAGATTCATTCAGGTCATTTTATGATTAAATTTTGCCCTCTTCAAAATATCTTCCTTTTTCTAAATTTTGATTACTGCAGCACAAAATTTTGGCATTTGCTGCAAAATTTTGAAAATTGATTCCATGAATTTTTTCAATGACACGATAAGAACTTGCGACTGAAAATGTCGCATTTTTTTAATTTTGTTACTTTTACTCGTCTTCAAAGATTCATGTTAATTCATGTTAATTAAATGTCGTGCGAACTAACAAAGGTGGGGACAAGCAACATTATAACAGAAGAAGAAGAAGAAGAAGAAGAAGGAGAAGAAGAAGGAGGAGGAGAAGAAGAAGAAGGAGAAGGAGAAGGGGAGGAGGAGGAAGAGGAGGAGGAGGGGAGAAGAAGGCTGGAGGAGGAGGAGAAGAAGAAGGTGGAGGAGGAGGAGGAGGAGGAGGAGAAGAAGAAAAAGGAGGAGGAGAAGAAGAAGAGGAAGAAGAAGGAGGAGGAGAAGAAGAAAAAAGAAGAAGAAGGAAAAGAAGAAGAAGAAGAAGAAGAATGGGAGGAGAGGAGGAGGAAGAGAAGAAGGAAGGAAGAAGAAGAAGAAGAAGAAGAAGGTGGAGGAGGAGGAGGAGGAGGAGAAGAAGAAAAGGAGGAGGAGAAGAAGAAGAAGAAGGAGGAGGGAAGAAGAAGAAAAGAAGAAGAAGAAGAAAAGAAGAAGAAGAAGAAGAAGGTGGAGGAGGAGGAGGAGGAGAAGAAGGAGGAGAAGAAGAAGAAGAAGAAGAAGAAGAAGAAGAAGAAGAAGGTGGAGGAGGAGGAGGAGAAGAAGAAGAAGAAGAAGAAGAAGAAGAAGAAGGAAGGAGGAGAAGAAGAAGAAGAAGAAGGGAGAAGAAGAAGAAGGAAGAAGAAGAAGAAGAAGAAGAAAAATGATTTAATGGTCACAGTAATGATATCCGACACAACAATGTGACAACAGAACCGACGAAACATTTTATGACAAACGACTGTAATTTTGATGAACATCTGAATGCACATTCTGAAAAAAAAAATACTCAAAATTTCCCGACTTTTCAACCCTTAAAACGCATGAAGATAATATATATATATATATATATATATATATATATATATATATATATATATATATATAAGCTACTAACATCCTTCACCTGTGGTGTAGTGGGTGAACAAAATGATAATAGGGTTCCATAAGATTTATACTAAACTGTTTGATTAATCCCGGTGATTAACTAATCAACAAACGGAAAATTTCAATGGCACGACCCCCATAATGTTACTCACAATTCGGTTGAATTCCATACAAGCTGGCTGTCTTTCATTCGCTTTGTCATGTGGATTGCCAGTATAACCATTTCTTTCAAGACAAGCGACATCTTTACAAAGACTGGGATTTTTTTATATTATTTTTACTTTTAATGCAAATGTTAAATATAATTTAAAGAAGCTGGACATACTATTGAAATATTGTTAAACACTGTATCTTTTCTTAAATCAGTCTTCTCTTAGTGTTGCAATAATAATAATAACAATATAGAAAATTATGGAAAAAGTAAGTTGGGCTGAAATACAAAAAAAATTGTGTCCAAGGGTACTTAGTTTTATTACTGTAACAGATTATGGAACTATACTACTGGAATTTGCCTGCCCATTCTCATATATTTACAGAATTCTACAGTCTTTGAATGATTTCTCCTTCACATTTTGAAGATTCTTCTGTGAGTTTTCTGAATTTTATACTTTTGGCATAATTTCTAGTTTTCAGACTCTCCATTTAATCTGATTATATATTTCAACTGTACATTCATTTTATCTCCGTGTACATATACACATTTTAATGAAAGTTTAAAATAATATACAGATTCGTACAGCATCATACAGTTTAGACTATGTCAGCTACATATCAACCCAACAGTACAAATCTTTATGAACAGCTGATTTGAAGTCTCTTGAAGTATCAGTTCGTAATTTGGAGGCAATATGTAAAACAAAGAAGCAAACTAAAAAAATAATAGCAATAACAACAGCAATAATAATAATAATAATAATAATAATGAGGTGGGATCTTTAACAAGTTTATGGAACTTTACAATACTCACAAACAGAATAATCAGAGCTAATTGCTTAGACATCGTGTGACCAAAGACCACAGGAACAGAATGTGTTTTCTTATTGACATGGCAGTATCAGCAGATTGTAAGGTAACTTTAAAGTTCTTCAAAATACTATCAAAATACAAGAATCTTGAAGTGGAAACCTAAAATAAAAGAAAAAGAACGTGGCACATGAGGACATCAATAATTCTAATTGGAGTTGGAACCCTCAGATTGATTGGAAAAGGTTCCGATAAACTCATTGAAGGGATTCCTGTTAGCTCAAACCTTAAGGAAATACAACAAATGGTATTCACAAGTACAGATCGCACATTGTACTTGTTATTTATGTAAAAGTGTGTTTTTTTTTTTTTTTTTTTTTAAATAATCATAGGAAAATGTCATGAAGCCATTTCTGACTTTAGGTCTCTGGTTGGGACCCAGAAGGAAATGTGTATAAAACATTTGAATTCAGAGTTGTCCTTCTCCTAAACTGATTGCCAACCATAGTTAGAACGCCCAGGCATTAAGTATTTTAATTTAATACTAGTAGCAGCGTGAAAAATTTACGGTTTGCTGCTTGAATACTCCGCCATTTCATCGTTAAATATTTGAGCTTAACAGCTTTAAAAAATTATTGCAATAAGAATCATACATCGTCATCATCATCCTTCGACCTCGCTATGGTTGGTCGGAACTTCATTGGCAATCCCTTTCTACACTGTTCTGCCCTGTATTGCTGTCCCCATATCCCTAATGTCTAACCCTGAGTCCTATGGAAAGCTATGGCACTTCCAGAAGTAATGCAATTTTCGTGAGCAGTGGGTAAACTATAATCGTTTTTGTTTGAACTTAAGAGATAGAAGTTGCATGGGATTGCCAGAGGAGGCGGTACCATCCTCAAATGGTGACTTTGCCAATGATCTTGCATTGATTTCTCAATGTATTTGCCTGTTCTCTCAACCCGAAGGTGTCGATTGTGGTTACAATATGAATATATATATCTATGAAAATAGTTATGATTTCAAATATCTTATATATATAAAAACAACATCCGCAAAGCTCTTTCATGGGATACGTGTAACAAATTTAACAAGGTTTAGAATCATATATAAGAATGAAGATCATTACTTAAAGAAATAAGAAGATAAAATTGAAAATAGTTGAAATTGACAAGGTTTTCTATTGGACTGTAGCATTTGTAAAATACATCGCCTTATTTATCCTCTCACGCTTCTTTTTTCTTTCTTTCATTTATACATTATAAGCAAACAGCGTTTCTGATATATCTTTTCCTTCTTTTTTCGCGGTCTAATCGGAAGTGCATATGGTAGTGAAAGGCGAGGAAAGATGGGGAATAAAGATCAAGGACTTACTATCTGGATATGTTGATTTATAAAAAAACAAAAATTGCATTTACAAACAAAACAAAAATATTGTAAAAATGTAAAATAAAAAATAAATAAATAAAAATTGTAAAATAAAACAAAATAAAAATTATAGCCTCAAATATCAGGGATTAAAAATAAAATAAAATAAATAAAAATATTAAAAAAAAAAAAACTAAAACAAAAATACTTTCGATATAAACCTCATATATTAGAATAATATAGTGGAATTGGGAGTTCCACTTTGACAGGGAAAATGATATATGTTTTTTTCTATCAATAAAAATATTGGGGAAAGTGTGACACAGTGGAAAAATTATCTTGACACAGCTATTGGTATTATATATAGACAGCTACGGATTTAACCGTTTCGGTTTCTCTATATCAGGCTTGGTCTATTTTGAAAGTATGGCTCTAATGAGCAGAGAAAATCTCCGAACCGGGTTTCTTATATCCGGTTTACAATATATATATATATATATATATATTTGGAAACTAGCGAAAGTGGGGGCAAGTGTAAAGAGGTATGAAAGAGGAAAGATGGGGAATTATTGGATGAAATTTGAACAAGATTATAGCTATCAGGGAAAGCGACGACATGTCTTAGAATGAGCTACATTTAACCGTTTCGACTGTAAACGAACTAGATGCCAGATCAGGAGCCAACGACATCTGCGATATAAATATATATATATATATATATATATATATATATATATATATATATATATTAAGAAATGAACAAAGTCCGATAATTTATTTATTAAAGACATTTTTTTTTATGTTTAACGCTGTTTTTTTTTTATAGATACAAGTATTTAAGTAAATGCTCTGTTTATGATAAACAGTATTAAATAACATTTACCGGCCTGAATGTCCGAGAAATTTTCATAGAAAATATTCGTCCTTTGACAGGATTCGAACCTGCATCCTATACGGAACCGTCATTTACGCTGACGTGCCTTATCCGATCGGCCACAAAGGAGCGTTCGGTAGACAAGGTCGAATTTACTGCTTATAAACTTCAATCTTCCATGAATCTCGTACAAAATAATTCAAAATATAGCCATTAAAAGCTAAATCCCTGGCAACAAAAGTGAGTACACCCCTTAGGAAAAGTTGTCAATATTAACATACAACATGTCAACTGTCAATATTTTGGGAAAAATAAATTAACTCTGTTATATATGCTGCAGACAGACTACTTTTCATTGTGTCAAAAGGTAATTTTTTCCGTGCTGTCCCATGAAGAGATATACTTAAATATTTGAAGAAATGTGAGGGGTGTACTCACTTTTGTGATACACTGTATATACAACACTTTTTTTAAGTTAATAAATTTAAATATTTTTTACGGTGAGGGTCACATTGTACAAGCCCCAGGAACCACTTTAGGTAGAGGGTCACGTTAAGGGATAGTTTATACGTGGAAGATAACTCTAGACTTGAATAGGTTATGGTTGTAGTGATCCGGGGAAACATCCTCTTGGTAGTCGGATCAACAGAGCGCTGGTTCGTGGGAAGAAGCTATTCGAGCGGAACTTTCTTCTCGCCGATGGCATTCGAAGGGAATGTAGATTGTTTGCTACAATGTAAGTGGCATAGCAAATCCTAGCCGCGAAGGTTAGGACCGTCGGAACCAAAGACCGTAGTTCGTTCGAGAACTTTCCATGTAAGTTGCGATATAAAGGGTGTTCCAATAAGTTGGACCGATTTTAAATGTGAATTAAGTGTAAGCATCTAAATATTTCTTTTTTTTTTCTTTCAGATTTGGCGGAGATTTGGGTGATATTATTTTTCACACATAATTGCCATGACTTAAATAACATGATCCAATAGAGAAATAAATAAATTTTCACCATTAACACTGATTTATTTACTGCTGACTTTGATCCGTCTTAATGAAACACCCTTAACTTTAAGTAGTAAGAGGCTCGCTACATCCTGTCCGTGAGTGAGAGAGAGAGAGAGAGAGAGAGAGAGAGTAAGAATTGTATCACTAAATCATTATTATATCCCAGCAATAAATTTATTACGAGGTAAAAATATTTTCTAGCCGGAAATCATCTGAAAAGGATTGATAAGCCGTAAAAAAGTAATGAATCAGTTAATTTTTTTATATCTATTTTAAATATAGGTTCCCTAATAGATTTCACTCTAGAACATATTTATAAGTAAACCTTTCGTCCGTGCTTGGAATATTACCGCCACATATGGATGGCCCGATGCTCCTGCTATATATTTAGCGATTCTAGATAAAATCCAAATAATATGCAATTTTTGGGGTCCTCACCTGGCATCACGGCTTCAGTTTAAATGTTAAAAAAATACTCAAGACAAATTCGAATCATTGAGATTTATGTTATTTGCATAACTTCAGATGGACTGTATATATGTATGTATGCATGAATCTGTATATAACTGTACGTATAGATATATGCGTGTTTATTCATGCTTGATCATATAAATGCATGCATATATATATATATATATATATATATATATATATATATATATATATATATATATATTGCCTGGAAACTGATCTGCTTGACCCTCATACGTCGAATCTCGACGGGAGAGTCGATTATATATATATATATATATATATATATATATATATATATATATATATATGTATGTATGTATGTATATTATGAAATGGACAAAAGTCCGACAATTATTTTAAGACATTTTATGTATATACATTCTTTTTTATAGATACAAATATTTAAGTAAATGCACTGTTTATTTAAAATAAATATATTAAAATATATAAATATTTATATTTAATAATAATATTAATATTTAATAATTAAATAATAATTAATAATATTTATTAATATTAAACATCATTATTTTATATTTATAAATATTATAAATATTAATATCTAAATGTATTAAATATTTAATATTACTATCATTAATATTAAATATTTAATAATTATATTAAGTTAAATATTAATTAATAAATATTAATATATTTAATAATATTTAATATATTTAATAAATATATTAATATTTATTAATATTTTATTTAGATATATATTTATATATACATATATTTAAAAATATATTTATTTAAAATGTCTTAACATATATATGTGTATATATATATACATACATAGATATATGTATTTATGTATGCATGTATTACAAATCTATGTATTCTTGTATACATATGCGTGTATATATGCATATATATACGTACGATTATATATATGTAAACTAACGTATGTGTATATATATATATATATATGAATGTATATAAGTATGTATATGTGGATATACATGCATAGATATATGCATACATATGTTCGTATGTATATATAAATATGAATGAATATGTATGTATAAAGATATGTACATGTATATATCTATACTTGTCTAAATACTTTTATATATATGTATATATATATATATGTATGTGTATATAAGTATGTATATATTATTGTGTTTGAAGTTTGTATATATATATATATGTATGTATGTATGTGTCCGTGTGCATGTGTGCGTATGTTGGACTATGTTTTTTTTATTTCCGATGAATATAGGTATCTTGAAAATGGATAAATGATTTGTATTTCTGATCTTAAAAAATATGTATATATACAAACATATACGCACACACATATATATTTGGGTGTGTTTGTGTGCGTGTGGTGTGCGTGTGTATTACTAAATAAGATCGAGAATTTTATATTGAAGAAATCTGATACTTTAAACCCAATCCCATAGCCGGGTGACCTCAGCGCTCCCTGAACCTTGTGTAACATTGGTCAGCTTCATAGCAGACCAAATTGCAAGATTCGAAGAATCGTTTGAAACAGTTTGGAAAAGAAATCAATTGGTAGCACGAGTGGAAGGCTTAGGGCAAAAATGTGAGCCGGGGGCAGTAAAATGGCAAGAGCCGGTGGCTTATAGAAAGAAAGAAAGAAAGAAAGAAAGAAAGAAAGAAAGAAAGAAAGAATACAATAAACGAAAACGATCTAGAAAAGAAAGAAAGAGTAAAAAAGCATTCAATAGAAATAACCAACCGAATGAAAAAAGAACGAAAAACACAACCCATGGAAAGAAAGAAACAAACAAACAAACAAACAAACAAACAAACAAACAAACAAACAATATAATAAACTAAAACGACCAAGAAAAGAAAGAAAGAAAAAAAAGAACAATCAATGGAAATCATCAAACGAAAGAAAGAAAGAACGAAAAAAACAGCCAATGGAAATAATGAACAGAAAGAAAGAACGAAAAAGAAAACAAACATTGCCATAAACGAAAAAGGCCTAAAAGAGCAAGAAAGAACCAACCAATTGGACTCACGAACTAAAAGAAAGAAAAAAAGAAAGAAAGAAAGAAAGAAAGAAAGAAAGAAAATAAGCAATATAACAAAAGAAAACTGTCTAGAAGAGAAAGATAGAACCAATGGAAACCGCGGTAATCGCAGAAATCAAAGAAAGAAAGAAAGAAAGAAAGAAAGAAAGAACAAGCGTAAACAAAAAAGAAAAAAGTAGAAAATGAATACAAAAGAAAGCACAAAAGAAAGTACAAAGAAGTTTTGAAAGAAAGAAAGAAAGAAAGAATTAAAATAAACAATATAACAAAAGAAAACTGTGTAGAAAGAAAGAACCAATGGAAACCGCGGTAGTCGCAGAAATCAAAGAAAGAAAGAAAGAAAGAAAGAAAGAAAAACCGAAATAAAGAAAATTAGAACAACGAGACAGTTCCAAAGTGAAGCGATGAAAATGAGAGACATTCGATGACAGAGCAATCTGTTCAGTGGTCTTACGGGAAGAAATGGTTGGGGTAAGATGCTAAGGTGAAAGCTTGTCGTTAGCACGGACTCAGCTCATCTCTAAAGAAAAAAAAAAGCTTTCCTTTATGAGCTGAGTTTCTAGTGCACGCGACTTTTCCAGAAGAAAAAAATGCATATTTATAAGAAAGAGGAGAAGCATACATAGTTCATGTGGGAAACGAGACAAGGGTAGGCAAGTGAAAAGGAGGGGTAAACTTGGGCGGCTTGATAGTGTTGATGGCGGTAGTTGGCGGCAATTGATGAATTGGAGGAAAATCGCCATGGTAAAGGGCCGATGAAATGGGTGGCAATTTTCATGGGCTGGGTCTGGGAATGATTTTTGGTGAAAGGAGAGGAGCCTTGATGGAGATGTCAGTGCTGGAGGGGCCGTGCACGTGGTCGCAATTTTCGGACATTAATTGATTGATAGATGTGTGAAGTGATCTGCATAAAAGAAAGCTGTGGATCTATCTGGTGGCTCCAGAAGGGATTTAAAGAATAGCGGAAGAAGACGAAAACAGACGAAGTTTTGGGGAAGCATTTTGTTTTTTATTTTTTATGAAAAGCAAATATTGGCT
Organism: Acanthosepion pharaonis; assembly: GCA_903632075.3. Classification (NCBI taxonomy): domain Eukaryota; kingdom Metazoa; phylum Mollusca; class Cephalopoda; order Sepiida; family Sepiidae; genus Acanthosepion; species Acanthosepion pharaonis. Next base: position 761,696 of record CAHIKZ030001868.1, read on the forward strand.
TTTTTTTTTGCTTTTTTTTTTTTGCGATGGATAACGTCGACAAATAAATGAACCGGAAATACATATATATTTTTTAAATTTTGTCTACAATTAAAAGCCCGTTTTCAGTTTCTCTTCAGAAATTAACTGAACTGTCGCATCGGCCACTAGAATCATCGCCATTGCCATTAGGAACACCATCATGAAGAACTGCTCATTTAACAACTTCAATGTCACCATTACAATCATAAATATTTAAGGGTCTTCTTTCTTCACCTTATCTGATTATTTATTGATGGGCTGCCGACTTCGACTCAAAAATCAAAAATTAGTTGATCTGCGATTCTAAACAGACAAGATTGATGCGATAAGTTGGAAGTTTGGGGATGACGTATCTTAATTATTTCATGAGACATTGAGACTAATATCCTCATCTTTGTATCTTTAGAATCACAGATCTTCTGCAGCCTTTCTAATGTCTAAAGTTCTTAGACAAATTTTTCCATGGAACATTAAGACAAATATCCCCATCTTTGTATTTTTGTCCATCATTTACGACCCTATAATGGAAGCGATATTATATAACAGTTCCTCTTTTCTTTGTTTCTAACGAAATTCTCCTTTTTCTTAATACTTTGCTTAGCTTCAGTTAGGGATCTTTGGCTATTCTAATACGTCTTCGGGTTTCGGTGTCGCATACTGTTAAAACACTTCCTAGGTATTTAGATTTTTGTACTTTTTTGACTTTGGCACCTCCAATGTGTAGTTCGTGAATTGGATTGTATGGTTGTGAAGAAAAGGAACAGGCCAAGTCGCACCAAAGACTACATGATATAAAATCAAGGGAAAGAAGATGAAAGAAACACCATTGAAAATTTACTTTAATTGATAATTCTCTATATTCAGAATTATAACAAGACTATTACTACTAGTTGTAAATATAAGAGAATTAAGCTGAAATACATACTAGTAAATAATGAATAATTCACAATGCTTTATCTAAAAAAATTCAAACAGTTTAAGGTTATTGTTATGGGACGTTACCCATAATAACATAATGGACTATTCCATACGTAATAAATACTGCGCCTCAAGAGGAAGCAGAGAGTTCAGTCTGAAGTCGGGCGACGGGCTGATCGGCTGATCGGTTGAACTCTCTGCTTTCCGGCGGAGAGGAACCCGAACGAGGCTACGCCGAAGGGCGGAGTCTCTTTCGGGGAGGTAAACCGACCCTGAACCCGTTTATACGGGTTCAAATGGCATGCTTTTGGCCGATCCCACGGGCTCGGAGATCCCACGTTAAACCGGCCTTGTGCCACATGATGCCCTCGTGAGTGGGGTGACTAAATACTGTTCAGTCTGAACTCTGGAGTGAAATCCGTCCGTAGTCTATCAGCCAGTCAGAGCGAGCGAATCAGTCAGTCGAGTCAGAGGCAGTCCGAAACAGAGTCGCGTTCAGACAATTACTACTAAACCTAATTGTTCGTACTAACACTTTTCTACTTCTCTGTATATATTCCTGTTTGTAATATATCTGTATTATTCCATATCCGTATTCGAGTTCTTCTTTATTGGTTCTAACTTGAACTATCACCGTGTTACAAGGAACCGGACCATAACAGTTCTTATTTACACTATTTATATTCGGACTATTGTCCTCATCTTTGTTTTTGTTATCACAAGTTTTCGGCTGTTTTGCCCTCCGGTCTTCCACAGGTGTGTTCAGACTGAAAATTATGATTATTACTGTTAGATGCAAACACTAAAAATAATTAGAGAAATTAAAGTTAACAAGCTTATTATAATGTTGATTGTCTCTTATAAACACGTATGTGACGCCCTGACAACGCCTCCTAAATAATGGAACCTTCCGTTTTCATCACGTGGAAAGACGGAAAAACATATCAGAGATTCTGTTCGAAGAAGCAAGAAATGCCTTGCCAATACTTCATTAATAATGGACTGTTCTGTTTTGATTGCGATGAAAAACGGACAAGACATACCAGAGACGCTGTTTGGTTTCATTGAGAAAAAAAAGAATGAAATACCCTGCCAATATCTCATAAATAATCGACACTTTCGTTTTCATTGTGTGGAAAGATGAAAAAGACATATCAGAGACGCTGTTCGATTTCAGTGAGAGAGAAAAAAAAAACAAAGAAAACATAATTCAAACAGGAAAGCCATGAAATGTTCACGGTTGCTCCTAGCTAATAAAACTTGTCAAGGTTTCACCTATTTGGTATTTTTTTCATCTGTAGGTTTTTTTTTGTTTTGTTTTTTTTTTTCTTTTGTCTCAGCTTATTGATAATTCTTCCATATGCCATTCGAATGTATATCTTTCTCTTCGTTTTTGCGGACACACTTTTGCAGACTCTTTTGCATTGTCTATCATTCTGAGATTTTAAACCTGACACATAAAGAATAATCCATGGAATAATCCTGATTCCCCATCCCTAGAAATTAAAACAACAGGAAAATCTCCCATTTCTATTTTCCCATCCTGTTACGCGGTCTTCGCAATTCTGTATCCATATTTCCGACAGAAATACGCTTGCCCACAAACACGCTCTCAAAAGCTTCGAATTGGACTAACACAGAAAACTTTATCGATTGATCAGGTGATCAATAATCGAAAGGCAGTGTGAAATATCAAATTACTACCGTTGACGTTTTGGCAAGTTGGTTCGAAATAAATTAAAAAGTAATAATAATAATAATAATAATAACCCGTACCCATCAGTGGCTACGTCGTGCAGGGTTGAAAGCGGAAACTGAAGGTTTTATCCTTGCTGCGCAGGACCAATGCTTGCTAACTAGGAATTCTCAAGCACATATACTAAAATATTGTGTCAGCCCAAAATGCAGATTCTGTGATAAATATCTAGAAACGATTGATCACCTTGTATCAGGTTGCACGATGTTGGCACCCACTGAATATAAAACCCGACATGACAGAGTGGGCCAATATCTGCACTGGAAAATCTGCAACTTCTGCGGGAAGGAAACTGAAAGAAACTGGTATGAACACCACCCAGACCCGGTTATGGAGATAGGACCTGTTACAATTCTATGGGATTACACAATACACACTGACAGAACAATCAAAGCCAAACGCCCAGATATTGTTATTAAAGACCACAAACAAAAACGGTGTCACCTTATTGATATGGCAGTCCCTGCTGACTGCAATGTATCTTTGAAGATATTCAAAAAGCTGTCAAAATACAAGGACCTTGAAATAGAAATCTCGAAAATGTGGCATATGGGAAGATCAACAATGCCTGTTGTAGTTGGAGCCCTAGGACTGGTTGGAAAAGATTGCAGTAGACTAATTGAAGGGATTCCTGGAAGTCCATGCCTCAAGGAGATATAAAAAATTGTTCTGACAAGTACAGCCCACACTTTACGAAGGGCTTTATCTATGTAATTTCTTCTTTTTTTTGTCAGTGTAAAGTGTCATGCTGCCATTTCTAAACTTAGGTCACTAGGCGGGACCCGGAAAGAAATGTGTAAATGCCAGAAATCAAATAAAATAAAATAATAATAATAATAATAATAACGCTTTTCTCGATGAAAACAACATTCTTTACCTGATACAGAAGTGATGTTGACGAAGTTCATATGGTTACAAATATCAACTACTAACAAATAATTTTTGGAAAATTGCAAGAAAGTAATGTCGAAATCTCAGCATAGCTTTGATAGATTACCGTAATGCCCTTGATAGTGTTCCACATTCTTGGATCCTTAAGACTTTGGAAATGTACACTCTCCTCGGAGTCAGTAAATTTCCTTAAATGCAGCATGCAACTGTGGAAAACCAGATTATAACCTTAATCACACCAAAGGTAAAGCTACTTCCAATTGTTTGAATATCCGACGAGGAATCATTGAAGGAGCCTCTCTATAGCCACTTCTCTTCTGTCTGTCTTTAATCCCCCTTACACATGAGCTAAACAGCAATAACTATCGATGCAAATTTAAAAAAAAAAGGATGTGTTTAATCACTTATTCTGCATGGATGATATCAAACTCTCTTCAAAAGACGACAATGAGTTGAAGGATATCCTCAAGACAGTAGAAGGTTTCGGTGATGACATCGGTATGGATTTCAGATTAGATAAAGGTGCAATAGTAACATTCAAAAAAGGGAGAATTACAGAAACAAACTCAATAGATATAGTTTGGCTTGGTTGTTTGTTTTGTCTATTTTACGGTATATCAACCTTTATTTAATGCCAACAAGATTTTTAATGCTGGTAATATTTCTTTTTTCAAAAATGTATTACTGCTTGTATTTTTTTTTCAAAAATGTATCGCTGGTAATAATGTATTGCTGGTAATAATTATAACTTCGAAAATTTATTGCAAGTAATAATTTTTCTTTTTTTTTTTCAAAAATGTATTGCTGGTATTAAAACCTATTTTTACACGTTTTGATCCCAGTATGGGGGTTAACTATTTGCCCATAGCTGAGGCCTTAACAGGTGCTACTACCGCGGGTCAGTGTGGACCTGAGAACACCAGCAATTAAGAAGTGGTTCCACGCTCCTAAAACCCTCCTTATCAGTGGCTTTGCTGCTGGGTGTAGTTTATTGTCTTACCCAGGACGCGGATGTAGTTTATCGTCATTCTCAGGACGATTAATAGATATAGATTTTGTCACAAAGAATATGGAACTGGAACAAGAAGAAGCCTATAAATACCTAGGTGTCAACGAAGAAGATGGAATACAACATAACCAAATGAAGGAGACAGTAAGAAAAAAATACTACAGGCGTGTGCGTCTTGTATCAAATACCGAGTTGAGTTCAAAAAACAGAATATCAGCCATAAACATTTGAGCTGTCCCTGTGATCCAATACTTTTTTAAACATTCTTAATTGGGCCATAGCTGATATTAATAAATGTTGAAACTTGACTAATGCATGGAATAATAATGCAACACAAAATGTACTTAGAACAAAATGTATTGAAACAAGAAAGTGTACACAATATTTACATATAGTCTTTTGTATATTCCTGGTAAGACCGTTCCTGGAGAATGTGTTGACTGAGTCGCAGTTGGGCAGAGTCTCTGGTTGAATCTCTTGATTCCTCCCTCTCTTCCCGGTACCAACCATATTTATATGGTCGGTACTCCACTATGCAAATTAGGTGGATCCTACCACAACAATAAACTACTAATAAATAATATGATTCTGAAAAATTGCAGGAAAAAAAATGAAATCTAACCACTGTTTAGATTGATTACCGTAAATCATTTGACAATGTGCCACACTCTTGGATCGTTAAGGCTTTGAAAATGTACAAAGCATTCTCCTAGATAGAAAACTTCTTTAAATATAGCCCAGAACTGTGGAAAATCATATTATACCTAAATCACATCTAAGCTACTGCCACTTTCTAATTCTTTGAATATCCGATGAGGAGTCTTTGAATGAGACTCCTTGTCGCCACGTTTGTTCTGATTGTTCCTTAATCCTCCTTTCGCATGAACTAAATAGTAATATCTTTGGATACAATGTAAAAAAGAAAGTATTTAATCAATTATTTTACATGGACGATATAAAACTCTTTTCTAAACACAACAATAATTACAAAGGTATCCTCAATACTGTAAAATGTTTCAGTGATGATATCGGTATAGATTACGGATGTGCAAAAGTAACATTCAACAAATGGTGAATTACAGAAAAAAACTCAGTAGATCTAGATTTTGTCACAAAGAGTATGTAACTGGAACAAGATGAAGCCTATAAATACTTAAGAGTCAGCGAAGGTGATGGAATACAACATACCCAAAAGAAAAAGAAAGTAAGGCAAGAATACTACAATTCGGCGCCTCTGAGTTGAATTAACGGAACAGAATATCAGCCACAAACACTTTTGCGGTGCCTGTAGTGCAATGCAGTTTCAACATCCTTAAACCTTTGAGCCCTGCGTTCCTGAACAATTTTAACCCTTCTACCTTAGCTCATGGGTCAAAATTCGCAAATAATTGGTATGTAATGTTTCACGGTAGATATAAAAATAGTTACAAGTGTTTACCCAACGTTCGACTGGTAGCTGGGCATTACTTCATTTTTCTCTACTACTGTTCAAGTGGTGACTTTTTTTCCTTTTTTGTTTTGTTTTATGCTTCTTTCTTTTTTGTTTTATGCTTCTTTCCCTTATTGTTTTATGCTTCTTTCCTTTATCGTTTTATGCTTCTTATTTCTTATCTTATTAGTTTATTGGTTAATGAATATTTTTCCAATTTCTAAATATCTATTTTTAACCCTTTGGGTCCTGCGTTTCTGAACAATTTAAACTTTCTGCCTGAGCTCCTGAGTCAAAATTCGCAAATAATTGGTATGTAATGTTTCATGGTAGATATAAAAATATTTACAAGTGTTTACCCACTGTTTAACCGGTAGCTGGGCATTAAGTCAATTTTCTCTACCACTGTTCAACCGCTGGCTGGACATTACGTCATTTTTCTCTACCACCGGTAAAGCAGAGGTCAGGGCTGAAAAGGTTAATTGGACCATAGCTGGCATTAAGCGAATAGATGTCAAAACGATAAAGCTTCCCACTTGCGCATGCATCCCCCATAGGCTGGCGTTGATCATCTGGAAGTGCCCAGATCCGAAGACGGCAGGGGATTAGTTCAACTCGAACTGTCTTACAAAACCGCAAAAATCCAGTCTTCAACCATGCCTGGAAAGAACAAAAGCCTGGATGAGGCTCTGTGTCAAAGAACATGAAAGAAATAAGAGACTTTATTCAGCCATAAAAGAAATCAAACAGTTTAAAACGGAATTTCAAGTAGACGAAGAAGTGCAAATAAACCACAGCTACTGCAACAGAAAAGAACGTAAAGCTGAAAACTAAAGCAAATGCGGTGTACCAGATGCAGAAACGATGGCAAGATAAACCTCTTCATGATCAATAATCTGCCCGTACCAAACAAACTGATGTAGATACACCCCGTACCCATCAGTGGCTACGTAGTGCAGGGTTAAAATCCAAAACCGAAGGTTTCATGTTTGCTGCACATGACTAATACTTCCTAAATAGAAATTACCAAGCACACATACTGAGAAATTGTGTTGGACCAAAATGCAGATTATGTGATAAATATCCAGAAACAATTGACCATCTTGTATCGAGAAGCACTGTATTGGCACCCACTGAATATAAAACACGGCATGACAGAGTGGGCCAATATCTGTTACAGTTTTTTGGATATGTATGTACTAATGAGCTGACTCATTTTATAGTTCACCAATAGAAGGATTAACCAATCAGAAAGCTCAAAATATTCAATCCGACGTGTATAAAGGCAGCCATTTTGTTTTTTTTTTCTCCCAAAATATCTTCACTGCCAACCTCTGATATCGAAGACTTAAAGAATTACTTAACAGCTGCTACTTTCTCCGAAACTTCACTGTCAACCTCTGATATTGAAGACATTACGGACTTCACTGGATTCCATATTCAGAGACTACGGCAAACATGGTCAACAATATCTTCATTAGAAAATCTGTAACATGTACGAAAAAAAAAACTGCAAGAAATTTGTATGAACACCGCTCAGACCACGTTACAAACATAGGACCTGTAACAATTTTATGAGAATTTACAATACACACAGACGGAACTGTCAAAGCTAATCACACATACATTGTGATCAGAGACTACAAAAATACAATATGCCTTTTTATCAAAATGGCAGTCCTTGAAGACTGTAATGAATCTTTGAAAATCTCAAAAAGAAACTATCAAAGTACATGTATAACACGGTTAGCCCGGCTCGATGCTGGGTTCTTCCCACGCTGGTCAGTACTGCGCAGGTCAGCTGATGCTTATCTGCTTGCCGCTTCGTCCCTTCAGCTACTTCTGCCCCACGTTGTGTTCCTTGATCACAGGGCAGTCAAGATTGAATTTCGTCCGTACTCGAGCGCTGGATCGAACCACGGCGTAATCGTGCTACAAAAGGACAAAGAACGTTTCTGCTTGTGAAAATAAAAAAAAATGGCATAAAAATAGGTTGCCAGTTTCATTTTAATTTGGTTTATGTAGTTCTTATACAACAAAATTAACCCTTCCCGTTAAAATCTCTATCGTGAGACACTGTCTTTTTCTTCTGAAATTTGGAGCTAGTTTAAAAAGAGAAGGTTGGGAATTCTTTCGGCAGTAGGTCACATGACATCTTCCTGCTTTCCGCCAGGCTTCTTCGGCTTCGCCTGCTTTCTTCTGGCTTCTGCTTTTTAGATCACCCTAGCGCCCGCATTTTACCCGATTTATTTCGCACCTCAAGATTTATTAATATTCATATCAATTCATTAATTATCTCTCCAATTTTGGAGAACCAACATTGACAACACTGACCTTGAAACAAAGCAGCCCGCTATCGGTCACTTATTCAAAACAATAAATTCTTGGATAACAAACTTGTGTTTATAGATTCATTCTATGTCCTTGACGTCAATCTGCCCAGATTCGAAATGACAAAATCGAGACATCCTCTTTTTTTTTTTTTAAATATATCTGGATCACTATGCCTTGGCAGCAAAGACTCTCCTTTGATGTCGTCTTCGATATGACCGATTAAAAATCTTGCGCATTTTGTATGTTTACAAAGCTATATTTCAGATTGTTTACATTATCGGCCTACGAATCATATCAATTTTCGACTGACAAGCAGTTTACATTTTACATTTCTCAGATCATATTTTGAATCCAACATTCCATTCTGCTTTTCTGGTTATCAGAAAAGTAAAACATTTTTCTTGCTTCAAATTTCAATTCCTGTTTGAACCTCAACGTTTTTTAATCCTTACAGTTCTGCAAATCCGAAACAGGGTTTTCACATGAACTATTTTAATACTTTTCATACTACCAGTGTCACAATACTGTCTCATTAACTCTTTCAACTTCAACAGTTTATATTATCACACAAGTACTTTGAAAGCGAAATCTCAAAAATGTCATAATAATTCCAGTTGTAGTTGGAGCCTTCGAATTGATTGGAAAAGGTACCGACTCATTAAAAGAATTCCTGGTAGCCAATGTCTTAAAGAAATAAAAATAAAATGTACTTACAAGTACAGCTCACGTATTACGAAAAACTTTATCTATGTAAAATGTGCTTTTCTTTTTTTTACAAAAGTGATCAGTGGGAAATGTTATGAAGCCATTTCTGATCTTAGGTCTCTGGTTGGTACCCCCAGGAAATGTATATACAACAGAAGTCAAAGGAAAACCTACTACTACTAATAATAATTACTAATACTTCTACTAATAATAATATAGCTCTCATGGCTTCTGACCTTAATTGATTGAGTGAGTTAACATATAGATAATGTGTCATAATTTACTGTGCTAGCACGAAGTTACAAGTCATCGTGGACGAGGGCTTGAGCGTGCTGGCCTTGTACAAATTGTTTATCACGCTAGATAACGTGCTCTTCCCCAGAAACTGTAACTAAGGTCTGCTCAGCATAGTTGCAGTCTAAACCACAGGTTGGCTCTGTGGGTGTTGAATAAACAGAAATGTGCCTGAACAAGCGTCTGCAATAGGGATTGGTTAGCCGCCCTAGTAGACGGGTATCCTCAAATACAAGTGGTCAGTATGCATACAATTTATCATAACGCAGTAAATTTCGGTGCATGGACGAATGATCGACTTATATATGTGCAAGAGAGATTCTGGCTAGAAACAGTGGACCGATTTTCTTGTCAATTGCTTCAATATAATAACTCCACATCATGTTAGTGAGACAAGGAAGACATATTGAGTTGCTGTCCAGGGGGTTAGCATCAGCTATGCTGGAAGGAAGGAAAAACATTTCCTTAAGATGAATAATAGAGGGCTGTTATATTTTAAGAGAGCTTCTATATTTCTATACTTTAAGCTAAGTCAGCTGCACCCTTATAATTTCCAGCTGTGTTGAAAATGAAAACTATCTATTATTGCATACCACTGATCTTTGCCCGTCCTCAATCTTCCTCTCTTTCTTATTCGTTTTCTGTCCATGTTTATCTAAAACATGGATTAACTTCACACGCGAAAAATGAATAAAGGATGAAGAACGCTATAATATGGCATCTTCGCTTTTTTCTTCCACTTGCTCAATCTGTCCCTGGGGAATTAGAATGAGTCAGAATTGTTGCATCGACTGATTTTTCAATCTGTTGTTTTATGTATCACGGCTATTCAAAAAATAAGTCAGATTTCCTGTATCATTTTCCTGTCACTGTCCTTTACATTTCTCTCTCTCCCTCTCTCTGTCGCTATATATATATATATATATATATATATATATATATATATATATATATATTATTCGGACTATTGTTCTCATCTTTGTCGCCATATTTATCACAACGTTTCGGCCGTTGTACGCTCCGAGTCTTCTTGAGGTGGTTGGAATGTCGAACTGAACCCTTTATTTCGCTCACTGGTGTAGACTGTTCTAGTGAGCGAAATAATCGGTTCAGTTGGACATTGTAAATAAATTTCAGAGAGCCGATGAAACAAATATAATGACAAAAATAAAAACAATGTCTGAATAATGCAAATAATGTACATAATACCTCATCTCAGAAATATAGACAGAATATATATATATATATATATATATATATATATATATATATATATATATATAAAAAAAAGGCTTAAACACTAATAGTCCATGGTCATAATTTATTCCATTTGAATCGTAAATACGATCCAATTCATCAGACCTACAAATTCAAAAAGAAAACAGAAAAAACAACTCCGGAAAAAAAAATAGAATTTAGAGAGAATGTAAGTATGAGAGTGTGAGACGAATGTTAGAGCTAAAGAGAGGGGTAACAGACGAGAGAGGGTGGAAGATTAAAACTTAACAGAGAGAAGTTTTAGAGAGGGGAGTTAAAGACGGTTTAAGTGAGAGAAATATGAATGTTGTCGGATGTCTAATAAGATGTAACCGGAAAGGATACATTTCGTGGTGACATATACACACCATAGACGATCTAATGTTAAAGATCAGAATAAGAGGGAGGGAGAGAAAAAGAAAAGAAAAAACGATGGGGGAGAGAGATGGAGCGGGGAAAACTAAAACTGAAGGGCATTTACTGAAAGGACCGCTGTATAATTAAGAAAATTTGACAAAATTAATATCGACTACAGGTTACAAATCAAATATAAACATATAAAAAATAAATATAACGTTTATCTAATCTAGCAAGGACCTATAATTTTATGTTCAAAAACACATGCGTATACACACATACACAATAACATATACACATACATACATATAGGCGTGTACCCACATACACACATATATATACCCATATACACACATATACATATATCCACACACACACACACACACATATATATATATATTCTCATATACATATACATACATACACCTTTCCTAGGTTACAGCACTCTCTCTCTCTCTCTCTATATATATATATATATATATATATATATATAGAGAGAGAGAGAGAGAGAGAGAGGGCTGTAACCTAGGGAAGGTTACTGAATAGAATAATTAAACGAATGTTGGTAATGAACGATAACACTTAGGACAAGAACAACACACATTCGCCATCGGCGCGTAAAAGAAGTGCTACAAGTGAGTTAATTTAATTCCACAATGAATCTCCAACTGGAAGATATCTACCAACCGCCCCACGTGGTGGCACAAAGCCGAATTTAATGTGAGGTTTCCGAGACCGTAGGCTCGGCCAAAAATTTTCCGTAAACCCCGTATAAAACAGAATCGGGTAGTTGTTTCCCAAGACGAGACTCTGCCCTTCGACAGAACCTCGTCTGAGGATCCTCTCTGTTTCGTAGGCAGAGGGTTTAACTAGCACAGCTGGAGACGAATCTCCAACTGAAGACCAACATACAGCATTTACTACTGTATTTATATGAATGGGGACATAGCCACTATCGTCCGTAGGTATGCCACAACAGAGAGAGAGAGAGAGAGAGAGAGAGAGAGACAGACAGACAGACAGACAGAGACAGAGAGAGAGGGAGAAGATAGAGACCATGAGACTCGGGTTCGAATCTCATTACGGTCGATTTGCCAGGAAGGAAGTTTCCCGACAATATCGGTCTGGGCGGGTGCGATACTTTTAGAAATTGCCTGTAAAACCATATCACGGGTTAACCCAAACCTTGTAAGTAAAAATGGGGTAGACGGTACCCTCGGAGGTATCGTAACCGTGGGTTTGACAAATTTATTCAACTTTATCATATATGTTTTCCCTATATATATATATATATATATATATATATATATATATAATTATTTATTTAAAAATATAATTCCAACGCTACATAAGAGTTCTCATGTTTCAAAACAAGATCCGAAAACTTCAATATAATTATTTGAATTAAACTGAATTAAAGTAATAAGCTCTGTTCCCTCTTCAAGCGAATTTTTTTTTGGAATAACTTATTCCTGAAATTTACGCGTTTTATAAGCATATTCATTATTGAAATTAAGATTACTATGGTAACGGCTAGAGCAATTGTTTAAAGAAAAGCGGCGTAAGGTTTAATAATTTGTATCAATATCGAAGTTACATTCACAGACGTCAAGTCAGGGTAAGGTTGGGGTGTCTAAATTTAAAGCGGAAGATGACATCATTATTTACCTAACGAGTTCTTTCCTATTTTCTATATATTTTTGCACACACACACACACACACACATATATATATATATATATATATATATATATATATATATATATATATATATATATATATTTCTCGCGTTCAGCAATCAGGAGTTGGTCTGATCTGGTCGGGTCTGGTCTAGTCTGGTGCTTCTGTTGCATATCTCGTGATTCTTGCCAAAATTCAAAGAACGGTCTGCAAACTTATCGGCATTTCGACTTCAGTCACTTTTTCCAGTAGCGTGGTGTGTCTTCCCACTTTCTTTTCTATAAACATATTCATTGCAGTTTTAATTATGATCTCTCTTCCTTGGTACCTAAACTGCATGAATTTAAATGTACTACTGGATTGGCAAGTAGGTCTCATCTTTTTACTGTTGAATTAGCAAGAATGTAACCGCATGTTCTATTCTAATAGTTTCTTTTCTTGCGTTTCTCACTCGTTGGATTCGCTTATAGTTTCTCGCCCCACTTCCACCTTTTTGTTATTTCTCCCAATGCCTGTTCTATCATCCATTTACTCAAGCTCATCAAGTATTTTTCGCACTGCTTTCCCTGTCTCTTATCCCTCAATCTGTCCTGTGAGTGTCAGGTTTTCCAGGTCCTCATTCTTCAATATGTGCCCCAGAACTTTCAACTCCTT
>CAHIKZ030001868.1:777500-837500 GCA_903632075.3 Acanthosepion pharaonis
TATAAAGAAAGAAAGGGAGGACAGTAAGATATATAATTCGGTGTTCTTATTGATACTTTTTATTTTATTTTTACAAAACTGTGGTCAATGTAAATTTACAGAGCATAAATAGTATAAATTAACTGATTTAAATTATGGTTTCTTCGCTACACAGTAAAAATCATGTTTCAAAAACTGAAGCCAAAAACTTCAAATTTAATTTTGTAATTAAATTAAAACATTAGTTCCATTTCATCTTCAAGCGAATATTCCAATATTCGCTTGAAGATGAAATAAATAATGTTTTAATTTATTATTGTGTGTGAAAAAAACATATTTTAAATCAGTTAATTTATTTATATATATATATATATATATATATATATATATATATATATATATATATATATGATACAAATATAGTTTTCAGGCATGCTGTGTTTATAGATTAAAGTGGTCAGTATTCGTGATAGAGAATATGCAAATATAAAAGTAGGCATTGAAGTCAACGCGATTTTTCTTGAATTGCTGCTTTTAATTCGTCCATTTGCGATCAGTACTTTTCAGAATCAATTGACTAGTTACTTGGCAGTAGCTCATTGTACAAGATTGCTTTTCAATTCCACCAGATGCATAGCATGACTTTCTTAGGATGAAGACCTGCATTTGAGGTGGCTAATGTTACCCGAGGATCTCTTTCCGTGAACATCGTTGTAAACAATCCACTTCTCATCAATTTGCTTCAAAAGGGTGCATTTTCATTAGGTTTATACACCAAGTCACAGATGAAATAATATCCAAAAGATTCTTTTCTTTCAGATCAGATCATGTGGTACCCAAACATCATAGCGATTTGAGTACCCAGAGTTCACTAAGTGCTTATGGATGGCGAAGTTTAGTTTTTCTGCCAATTTCCGCTTTATCCAATGCGGTTTATTCTGAATTAACGTCTTCATTTGGTCAACATCTGTAGTGGGTGGGGAGGGTCTGCCTGGGCGTTCTGCATCAATAAAGCTACAATTCTTACTTTCTTTTTATGTACGATCTCCCTTGCAGAGCTCAACAAGTTCCTTCCCCCTCCTCCCTCAGACCGTATTCTGTCATCCACTTGCTTAAGTCTGCCAGGTAAGTCACGCGTTGTTTTCTCTTGTCTCTCTTTCCCTCTATACGACCCGTGAGTATCAGATTCTCCATGCTCTCTTTCCTCATTATGCGTCACAGAAACTTCAGCTGCCTCAACGAAAGCAGCTTCACCGTACATAGCACATATATTTTTGTTACTTGCGAGGCATTTTTACCCTTACGTTAAAAAAAAGCATCAAGTCTCTAAAATGCACCTTATAATCTTTCATTTTCATAGGGATACAGAATTGACATGAATTAATTAATTTTAAACTTTCTTTCTCAAGTGATAGTTTGACGTATGCTCTAATCGGAAATATTAAATATAAGCATATTATATTTGTCGATAAATTTGTCGTGTTCTAACATGTTGGAATTTGAACGACTAAAATCGGCTGGTACTATTATTGTCGTAAATATTAATTCCCATTACTCTTTCAAAAAATAAAAGCAAAAAATTCCCATTACTCTTTCAAAAAATAAAAGCATAAAAATAGCACAATATATAGATAAAACGAATTAAACGAAAGAGAAAACTAACAGAAAGAATGAGTGTATCATTGATATAAATGTCAACCTCCATGACTCTTTCAAATGAAAAAAAAAAAGAAAGGGAAAATTAATTCGGAAAAAGAAAGAAAATCAAAGGAAAAGAAAATGATGAAAAGATAACAGAAAGGAAAAAGAAATGACAAGAAAATAAAGGTCAAAGGAAAGTAAAGAAAAAATCAAAATAAAAAGGGACATTACTTCAAGAAAACCATAATGAAAAAAAAAAGACAGAATAAACGAAAAACGAAATAAAAGGGACGAAAGAAAGATTCTAGGCAAGGCCGTAGGACTGCACTCGTTCATGTGATTAATGCTGTCGATTATGACAAATTTTCATTCTTCAATAAATAAATGAAGAAGGAAAGAAAGAAAGAAAGAAAGAAAGAAAGAAAGAAAGAAAGAAAGAAGGAAAATAAAAAGCGAGGTAACTCCAAAAGTATGCAGCACGGAAAAGAAAGAAACAAAGAAAATAAAATTTAGATATAAATGAAGGTATGTAGGAGGGATAAGAAAGAAAGAAAGAAAGAAAGAAAGAAAGAAAGAGCAAGATATAAATATAAATATAAAAGAGGGAAAGAAAAAGAAAGAAAGGAAAGGAAAAACAACTAAATAATCAAATAAATAGATGGCCAATATTAAGAAAGAAAGAAAGAAAGAAAGAAAGAAAGAAAGAGCAAGATATAAATATAAAAGGCGGAAAAAAAGAAAGAAAGGAAATGGAAAAACAACTAATTAATCAAATAAATAGATGGCCAATATTAAGAAAGAAAGAAAGAAAGAGCAAGATATAAATATAAATATAAAAGTGGGAAAGAAAAAGAAAGAAAGGAAATGAAAAACAAATAATTAATCAAATAAATAGATGGCCAATATTAAAAAAGAAAGAAAGAAATAAAGAAAGAAAGGAAGAAAAATGAACGCAGAAAGAAAGAAAAAGTAACAGAAAAAACGTGTGTTTGTCATTGTCAAAAATGTTAAAGAAAATGAATTCAGAGAAAGACGAGTGGGTGAGCCTTCAAGAAAGTAGAAGAAAGCTAAAAGAAAGAATAAATAAACGAAAACAATAATGTAAAAACGGACAAAAGAAAGTCGAGAAAAAGGAAGGGAAATAGAAAATAAAAAAGACAAAAGAACGTGAAGAAAAAGAAAATAAAGAAAAAACAAAAGAAAGTAAAGAAAAAAAACGAAAAAGAAAATACAAGAAAAGAAAGGAGAAAAGAAAGGTAAAGCAAACGCAGTAAATGAAAATAAAGGAAGGAAAACAGGAGAAAAGAAAGTAAAGAAAAAAAAGAAAAAAGGAAGGAAGAAAGAAAGGAGAAAAGAAAGTAAAGCAAACAAAGAAAAAGAAAAGAAAGAAAGAAAGAAAGAAAGAAAGGAGGAAATAAAATAAAGAATCTGACGTTTCGATGCGATGTTGTCTTAAGTCACAAATAATGGTGAATATAAAATTGTATAAAATATAATTGAACTTTAACCTTTTGAAGAATAAATTCTACAGACAAAGACGGAAATTATGTCTGACTCAAACTCATATTAGGTTGGTGCAAAAATAATGTCGTTTTTTGACGTTCAACTTCAAAAGATCATAACTCCTTTCATAATAAACTTTATTAATCGAAATAACAACCATTAGAATCGACACATTTTTGCCAACGAGAAACAAGTTTATTTATCCCATTAAAATCCGGAGTTCTGGAAGCGATGAAGTCATTGAAGGCCGATAATAATAATTTTTTTGTTTGTTTTTGTGGAGTGTTGGCCTGTAATCTATGTTACATTTTCTTGATGAAAGCCGTCTATTAACTAACTTAAAAAAAGGATTTCTTGCTTTTAACTATATAACCAACGAATAAAAATGCTTGGTTACTTTGAGAAATTCTGATGATGAAGTGATTAGAGGCATAAGATCACTCAAAGGATTTCTGCATTGTAGAACAGACGCCCAACCGAAAGTTTTTCCCGATCAGTACAAACTTAACCTCTTCAAGTCTAAGGTTAACCTTTATCTTTCCTACAAAACCTCATGAACTGCACTTCTTACCTCCTCCTCTTACGTCTACACAACGACCTTATTCAATGACCCTCTACCTTGAGGGGCTCAACTTCTTCAAGTCTAGGGTTAACTTTAATATTTTCTACAAAACCTCATGAACTGTAATTCTTACCTCCTCCTTCGTCTACACAACGACCTTATTCAATAACCCTCTATCTTGAGGGGCTCAATTTCTTCAAGTCTAGGGTTAACTTTTATATTTCTTACAAAACCTCATGAACAGCACTTCTTATCTTTTCTTACACACATTCAACACCACACAGTAACCCTCTAGAATGAGTGTCTCGTAGGCCTTATGTATAATGATTTTCAGTAAAGAAAAAAGTACTTTCTTTGACCCTCTTTTTATTGTCAGCCCGCTAGACAGACAACAGAAAAGCCCGCTTGACAAGAAATAAGTCACGATACACAGCACACTGTTTTACCTAAAAGTGAGTAGTAAATTTTTCTTTAACTTTCAGACAAAATAGTACTTCTGAACTCCTAATAATTATATTCGTTTACAAGAGACGATTATTTTCAAGGATCTGTTCAGAATGACAAAAAAGAAAAAAAAATGAAATTACTACCTCAAGCGAACTATATACGGAAGCCTGTAATTACCAAATTGTACTTTCTTGCTTTCACTGGTTTCGCTACACCGTATCCGCTATCTTATATCCGAATAAATACACCTTGCTATAAATAACGATTTTTTTCTCTTGGAATATCCACGACTTAACTCCTTTCCAAGCGTAGACGTGTTTATACGTTTTTACTGAAAGTGTACTTTTCCGACACGGACGAATAAACACGTCCGAAACATACCGTTCAAAAGCCTAGCTATAGATTTGTTTATACGTTGAACTTGATTCTTTTTATGCCCTTCTTAGATTGAAACGAGTTCAATTGTCAACTCAGACGTCTGGTAGAGTTGTTAGCCACCGCTCGGCTACTTGAAGGTGATCAGATTCTTAGTCTTCCCAAACTAATAAAAAATTCCAAATGATACCAAAATGCCCATCAGTTGAAGAACGCCGTTCGGAGAGCCTTTGCATCAATGAACGAAACACAGCTTCGTAAAATATCACTCAGGACATGGCGTTGCATCATTTTATGCCACGACAATGATGGTGTTCATACAGACCTTCTAAATATGTTACAGCGTCAATGAAAGTGAATAAAATGAATCAGTAAATGTGCTTTGTATGACTGTATTCCTTGTTCTTCTATTGTTCTCATTACTATTTTGGTAGGGGGTGACAAGACATTCGGAACACTCTGTAGAAAAGTCTTAATATTTTATTTTTGATCTGACTTATGTAAATATATAGCATGCCAGGAAGAGTCAGTTATATTCTGGAGCATTACAAGGGAACCACCATTTTCCCAAACATCTTTAGCGATGGATTCTAAATATGCATTCCATATTTTTGTATAGATGTGACCTAGCTTTGGATTTTTGGCGTGATTGCTCTCTCGTCCATTAATAGTGTAATTTGATTTCTCTACGTTTGTTTGACTTAACCCCTTTCCAAGCGTAGACGTGTTTATACGTTTTTACCGAAAGTGACCTTTCAGGCGCGGACGAATAAACACGTCCAAAACATAACGTTCAAAAGCCTAGCTACAGACTTGTTTATACGTTGAACTAGATTCTTTTTTATGCTTTTTTTTTGCCTGAAACGAGTCCAAATGTCAACCCATACGTCTAGTAGCGTTGTTAGCCACCGCTCGGCTACATCAAGGTGTCCCGGTTTCTTCCTTACGATATTAAAAACAAATAAAAATTTCGTTTGAAAATGAATCGTTTTTCCCAAAATAAATATCAGGAAAGAGGTTAATTGATAATCCTTTTATATTAAGTATAAAGGCATTTTTCTCCTTTATAAGAATTTCTTCCTAAAAAAAAAAGTATGTTTATGAGTGAGCGTGGGAGTGTTTGTGCTTGAGGGTGGGAGCGGGTGAATGTGTGTTCTGATCACGCTGTTGAGAATGGACAACGATGGCGGGCGTGATTTAGATAACGACAGGCCCATCAGTCTGATATAAATTTTATTTTTTTAAAGAATGAAGAAACTTACCCGATGCTGATCGTTCTGTGCACCAAGATTCGCCGGCATGGATTGAGGTAGCCTGAATTTGGGATTCCTCCATTCTGGTGGCGGTGAAGCGCCCGCGGATGAATTTGATTATAGGAAAGGCGATTTGCGATTTTTCGGGGTTCCAAAATCTCTTTTAAAACTATTTGGTGTCTGCGATTGATATTTTCGAACGGCTCGTGGACAAACATTAACAAGTCTGACTGTCTATCAGTCTTTCTTTTCTTACGCGTTGAGTCACATTTGTTACAACCGCAGATCAATTTTTTGCAAGTGAAATTTCTGTTATATTTCCTTTATATTTTGGTTTATTTTTGTCTAGTTTTAAACATTTTTGAATTTCTTTTTTCAGTTTTATTCACGTTTTGTATTTTGTGCAACTCCCGTCTAGCTTCAAGGTAGATTTTACCTGAATTTTTGGTCAATATTTTTTCTGTTTTTTTTTTTTTTTCAGTTGTAAGCAAAGTTGTAACTGTTTTTGTTTCATACGTGATTCTCCCCCTTTTTTCTCTTTTTCTTTTTAATTTTCTATTATATTCTTTGTTGTTTTTAGTTTACTCGTAGATCCTATTTTCTTCGTTTCCTAATTTTGTCGAATTCTTGTGTGCCGAGTGTCATTATTGGGTTCGGGACGAACTTTTTAATATTTTTGCTGTGGTGGGGCCCCGACCACCATAGCGGAATCTCCGTGGCCACCCCACTTACAATTTACACCCACTAAAACGGCTTGGGCTCGAAAAAAGGATCAAAATGATGCGAGCTAATGCTCAGCTACAGTCAAAATATGAGAAATTTATAAGAGGAAATAAGTTTCTGACAATACCAGAAGCTTTGGATGCCGTGAAGACAAATACAATTTCCCTGTTGACCACCGACGCAAAAACTCGAAAATTAATTGAGATCAGCAGGGAAACAATAGAGAAGGTACTAAAAATGCTTGAAGATTGGGCCGAAAATACTGGCCAAATGTTCAAACGCCATGTGGGACATCCTGCTGGCTACAGAAGAGGCCTGGCACCCTGATGATGAAAGCTGTACTTCTTCAGACAGAGTATATGAGCACTCGAAAGACAAATATGAACACTTTATGGGGTGGCCGTGGATATCATCGGGGACCGGGTGGGGGCCTTTTTCGCTAAATATAGGCAAGTCGAGCATGTCTGTTCGATAATAAGCAAAGCGGGCATTGCCACTTGGGGACTTTCTTCTTCAGTTAACAATGTCCCGCAAAAACTTTCATAGGATGTCAAGATAAAAGAATGTTGGTTATAGTGGAGGGCCGTCGACTCCACTGCTAATCGTGCTTTTCGTTTCGGTGCACCTCTCTACGGATTTCTTCGGTAACAACACGGCAGCACAGCCTCATTTAACAGAAACAGCAGAAGCAGTAGGAAAAGAAAAGTTCGGCAAGGTACACGATGGCCTCGGTGATTGGAAGGAGGTCGTGAGGAGAGAACAAGAGGCAACCTCTCCTCCCCAGTAGGATGTCCCACAGCAACACCAGGAGCGCCCGGAGGAAGAAGAACAGCAGCAATTACAGCAAAAACAAGAACAAAAAAAGCAACAATAAAAGCAACAATAGCAGAAGCAGCAACAATAGCAAAAAAAGAAGCAGCAGCAAGAGTATCCGCAGCAACCTAATCAACAGTACTCGGGTATGGATATAGTTGTTATAATTGGAACCCTAGGATTGGTTGGAAAAGATTCCAGTAGACTAAATGAAGAGATTCCTGGAAGTCCATGCCTCAGAGAAATACAAAAAAAATGTTCTCACAAGTACAGCCCACACTTTACGAAAGGCTTTATCTATGTAATTTTTTTTTTTTTTTTTTTTGTCTGTGGAAAGTGTCATGATGCCCTGGGCGGGACCCGGAAAGAAATGTGTAAACGCCAGAAATCAAAGGAAATAAAAATAATAATAATAATAATAATGATTTCTCTTTGTTTTCACTACGTTACTGAATTTAGAGTTTAGACCGAATTAACCTACTGTCTAACCAATATTTGATGCTGAAGATTGGAAGGATCAAGGCCTTTCACAAAGGGCGATTCGTTCGAAAGTGGACAGAAGAGACCAAGTGAGGATTTGAACACGTCATTTCCGCTTTCTGCGCCTATAACTTTTATGCGATACTTGAAGAGGATTCTTCTTTTAGATGCAGTGTTCCTTCAGGACATGGAAAATCATGGCTCCCCAGAAAATTCTTATACGTCGTCGCAGTTATCAATATCTGCCTCCTTCTATCAATAAGTCTTTCTTTGTCATCCATTGGAACCTCTGCACATCTTGCCTTCAAAATGTTCTGAGAGTGTCAAATACTCCAAGTCCTTTTTCCCCATTATGTCCCAAAAATATAAAACTGTTTCTTTCTGATTCTCAATACGTTTTCTATTTTTGTTTCCGTTTTTCTTAAAACTTCCTCGTCTTTCGCATTTTCAGTCCATGGTATACTCAGCATCCTTCTACAGAGTCAAATCTTTGTTGCCCCATGTCTGCTCTTCCTCTGTGAAAAGAAAAAAATATCTAGCATTTACTGCTATACAGGAGAATTGATATTTCGTATTCATCGCTCTTATTTTTCCTAATGATTTTTTTTCCTTTTCCTTAATAACTTGCTTAGCGTTTATATATATATATATATATATATATAGGAATCACTTTCACTTGACTTAAAATATTTTTGCCCTTCCTTGCCTTTAAAGTAGTGCCCTTTGTTGTGCTGATGTTGCTACATGTCTTACTTCTTGCCTATCTTACACTGTGAATTTTTCTAAGCTCTATACTAAACATTAAGTATGTTACGAAAAAAGAACTAAACAAAATGAACACAAAACGATCAGCTTTAAAAAAAAGGACTCGTAACTGGAAAAACCGAATCAAAAAAGAATGTTAACAACAAATACTTTTCACACCTAACCCAGTTCTGCGGAATCAGAATCAACGTTGAGTTTAAGCAAGCGAATGAGCCAATTGGAGTAAAATTCCATGCAGATTTAAATTTTTTCCACTTGAGACGAATGCATTCGTGTCAGTCAGCTGTTGGCTCTCGCGCTGGCCAATAGAATCTTCCTGCCTTTTCGTGGCAGCCAGATATAGGCTCTCACTCTGGCCAGTAGAAAATGGCCGCAAACTACATGAAAACTGGCATTAGAAGCATGAAAAAATCGATTATTTCCACTATCGATGTGTGTTGGGAAATGCAAAGTCGGTCTTGGCCTTTCCACTAACTTGGAACATGTGCATGTAAATTTTGGTGCAAATCTGTCGAAAATTGCGGCCTTGCATTCGTTACACACACACATCCTATATATATATATATATATATATATATATATATATATATATATTTGCATTAAGCATCAACCTGTGCAAAGGGGATACTCGAGGTAAAGACATACTTTAAGGGGCAGTTTAGGTTGGGGAAGATTAGTTAACTTGAACAGGTTAAGATTAGTGATCAGAGAAATAATTTTTTGGGAGTCTGTTCCACAGAGAAGTGGTTCGGGGAAGTTGCTGTTCAAGATGGGCTTACTTCTTGCCGATGAAATACGGAAGGATGTTAGTGGTTTGTTGCAATGTAAATGGAATGGCGGTTACTAAAGGTTAGACGTAGAGGAACCAAGGAATGTAGTTTGTCGGAGTACTTTCCATGGGAGATCGAGCAGTGAGAGACAAATCAGATCCCGCCTGAGAGAGAGAGAGAGAGAGAGAGAGAGAGAGAGAGAGAGAGAGAGAGAGAGAGAGAGAGAGAGGGGTTAGAAAATAATTCTTCTCCAAGGAGGACTTGGAGACGCTTTTGAACATGAGCAAGATTGGAAAGTGAGAACTGAGAAATTCCCGCCCAAATATAGCAACAGTACGCCATTTTGACCTGATCTGTCTTTTATAAAAGATAGAGGATAGCATAGAAGTCTTATTTCGCTAGCCCCGGCATCTAAAGGAACATCCTATAAATTTTATTCTCATCTAAAACTATCAGTGTCGAATTGTGTTCATTTTTTTTTTTTTTTGTCAAAACAAACAAATAAATAAATAAACTTTTTTTAAAAAAACAGAACAGATGGTAATTTGCCTCCGAAGATTAATGTAGATAGTACTAGCAGTAATAATAATTTGTCTCTGAAATCGCTCGAAGAGAACATGACAAGTTGTTGTCGACGTACACGGTGGTTAGGCCTTGCGTCTTGTTTCGTTTGTTAAAAGTCACGTGCGTCGCCTAAATACTTCTAACCGAATAAGCCAAAACCATGCTGTCCATCCGTTTGGAACCGGGAACGCGGGAAGAGACTTTTCCTGTTGATTAGAAATGCCTTCTGCACATTGTGGACTGAATCGGGAGGTGGCTGTGTAATATTACACGGTGCGTACCTATGTATGCATCTTATTTTATACGATATGTGTAAGTGATATGTCTCCGCGTATACGCACACTTACTGTTCGATTATGTGTGGTTCCGTCAGTATAGAGGCAAATAATATCAAGTGAGCGGTAATATGTTGATGGGAATTATATAAGTGTGTGTGCGCGTGTTTTCTATAACCAGAAGCAAAATGATAAGTTTTGTGAGTAAATATGCAAGATGAAACGGAAATGTTTGTATCCTTTAATATATTTATCTATCTGTCGATATATTTTCGTCTTTGCTTCTTCCTGTCACACTTTCTTCATCTATCTATCTATCTATCTATCTATCTGATTTTCTTCATTATCTATCTATCTATCTATCTATCTGTATCGCAGTTTCTTCCTTATTTATTGCACTTTCTTCCTAATCTATCACATTTTCTTCATTATCAATTTACCTATATAGCTATCTTACAGAGTTTTTCATTATCTATCTATCGTATATTTCTTCATTATCTTTCTATCAGTTTCTACATTATCAATTTATCTATATATCTATCCCAATTCTTTCATTATCTCTCTCTCTCTCTCTCTATATATATATATATATATATATATACACACACAATCGGATGTCTAGCCATACTAATGAGCTGTGATACAGTAAAAAAAGGTTTGTATGTGGATGATCATATTAAAGCTCTCTTCTATTCGATTGAGCACTATAGAGAAAAGGGTAGTTTCAAAACAGTAGCCGTTGTCGATATTAACGTACTGCTCTTCATTAATGAATTGAATACCCTGGCTGCTGGCATTTTATGCAATCGTATAGAATACGTTAGAATTTCCTTTCCCCTGCGCCGATAGCTTAGGGGTAGGATCTCCGATTGATGACAAACCGGTTGGGTTTCGAACCCGGCTTGAAGAAATCGGGTGTCTAGCCACACTGATGAGCTGTGGTACAGCGAAACAGGCTTGTTTGTGGATGATTATATATATATATATATATATATAAGCAAGTGTAAATGGATATAAATCCGACAGAATGAAGAAAAATTTTGAAAAAACAAACAAAATCCTTAAATGTTGTTTAAAATGAATGAAATGTCGACGTCTGACGTTTCGGTTTAATAAACCTTTTTCAAGACAATATTCATTAAAATACAATACAGCTGAATATGATGGACATAAAAAACACAAGTCTTATCCAAAACAGATAACTGAAAATTTTAAAACGATCAGCTTTCCGTCTAACATGGTCACGCCGTCGTCACATGGGCGACGCTTTCAAAAACGTATTCCTAAAAGTTTGTGATTATTTTGAAATGAAAAAGAAAAATGAAAAGAATTCTATTAGGTTCTAAATTTTTATGTGTATGCTTGTCGAGCATCAATCTCGCCAAAAAGGGAAATATTAAAGAAACCAGGTCTAGTATTCACTGTGCGTGAGATGGATATTATACCTGCTTCATAAATCCTCCTGAGATTTTTATTATGAAAATATTTTAATACCTTCACGGAATCGAAATCGAATTATGATCTGCTTTAGTTGTGTGTACAACTAAAGCATTGTTAAAATTTCCGAGGCGAATATCTCGTTTATGTTCGAAAACACGAGATTTTACGGACCTACATGTTTCACCCACATATTTTAGGTCACATGTAGGTCCGTAAAATCTCGTGTTTTCGAACATATATATATATATATATATATGCAGCATAGAACAGCATATACAAATAGTCGGGCTAAAACACAATACATATTGCCACAAGATAGCATTTAAGCATGAAACACAGTCGCCTCTGGGTGTTGACCTTCGTACACTTATATATATATATGTGTGTGTGTGTGTGATGTGTCCCGGAAAGGGATATATTTGAACGAAGTAGCTAAGTGGTTTTTGCTATCGACTAGTACGCGTCATAGTCGCAGGTAAGAAGTATAGATCAATGGCGTAGTCCAATGGGCGTCGTTATAGATTTAGCTCTCAGACTAAGGCCCTTGACTCTGTCGTACCTACATGTCCGTCAGTATTTATGACGGACACCAGCCAATCATATTCCAGTAAGGGGGAACACAGGTATACGGATATTGCATTATATCAGTTTAAAATACGATATAGAATCCCGACGAAGTTTTTAAGAAATTTGACAAATGAAAAACGTTTCATTGAAACTATATTTGATTACGCGTTTCGCCTTTCTAGGTTTCATCAGATCCAAAAATGAAAAAAAGAAATGTGTGCGTCTGTATTTTTTGTGTGTGCTTAAATAATGAATGATATTATTTTTCCCCTAAACTGGTCTTTCTCGTGATTAAAGAAGAAAAAAATATTAACGTCTTCTTAAAAAGCCGTTAATATTTATTCTGGATCTTTTCTTTATAATTCTTAGTTCATGTCGAAGGTTCTTAATATATTGTTCCCAGCTTTTTTGTATCGAATCTAACTCATTTTCAGAATGGCTTTAAAGCAGGAAATCCATATAGCTTTTTTTCAAATGAATCCGAGGCAAATTCTTATACAATCCTTCAGAATGTGTTTACAACTGAATACATTTATATAAAAAAAAAACTTTGTGATCCCAATTTTGACCTGCAACACGTCGTCTTAATAAAAGGGAAATATAATTCCCTCAGACGACGATCCTTTGAAAGTACCACTATCTATGATAGGTTACGGTTAATATACGACTAGATTACATACATTTATTCCCTGCTCTTACCGAACCAATACTGAATACAATGTAGGATATGAAGATCATAAAAAAATAATTACCCTATATTTCCGCGTATAAGACTAACTTTAAATCCCAAAAGTCACATTTAAAAATTGTGGGTCGTCTTATACTACAGTTCTAAAAACGAAACCTTAAATTCCGAGTGATGTGTGTCGGTATTCTAACCCAGGCCTCGGTGCGATAGTCAATAACGTACATGAAAAGATTCACATTATCAAATAAGCTGATAATAAATGTAATAAAGCCATTCCTACCTTATATATTACTGGCATAACTTCATAATAAATTGCCTGTCCGGATAATAATAATACCATATCAATGAAATCAACTTGTATCCATGCAAGCTCAGCTGTGAAAATGTAAACACCGAGTTAGGATTGAATTCACAACAACCTTTATCTTTCGCTAAAATTTCAATAATCATCATGGTAGAGTAAATTACATTGAGGATAGCATAATATTCATTTCTCATTAAAAATTTATTGTGTTTATTTCGTGTGAAATAATAACCCAATGTAGAATTACATACAACCTTAATTTGTGATTGCCGATGCAGTAAAAATAAATAGCCATTAGTACACTAGGCTGTTTGTAACTGTTTAGATATAGGATATATATATATATATATATATATATATATATATATATATATATATAAGTGAACATAAGTCAACACTTTGAGGCGACAATCTGTTTCATGCTAGATGCAATCGTCCGGCCACGTGGAAACAGACTGTCGCCTCTAAGTGTTGACTTCTATGTTCACTTTTATATTTACACACTGATACTGAGCACTTTATCCCATAAATATAGCACATCTTAAGACTATATTTTCTCTCTCTCTCTCTTTTTATATATATATATATATATATATATATATATATATATATTATCCATTGTTACATTAGAACATGTACATACCCACTACAAACTGTACATCTTGTTTCAACGTTAAAAAGTAACGTTTCTTCAGGTGAGAAATCCCAGTGGTACACTAGGTTTTTTGTTCTGTTACGGTGATATGCTTTCGACTTTAGGTATATTTCCGCTTATAAAAAAAACCTTTAAATTCCAAAAATCAGCCTTAAATTAGGGGCCGTATTATACAACAATTCTAAAAAAGAAACCTTAAATTCTGAGTGATGTTTGTTGTACTAAATATTATCGTTCATTATCAACCTTCGTGTGATCATTCTATTCAGTAACCTTCCCTATGTTACAACAATGTTATATTGAGCATTTCTGACCATGAGACCCGGGTTCGATTTTCACCATGGTCAGGGAGGTGACTTTCTGGTGTTATCGGCCTGGACAGACGAACCCAATATGCGGCAACTTTGGAATACTTTACTCACACATAGAAACGCTAAAATTCACAGGGACAGGTATAAGCTAACAAACATACATAGAAATGCATACATACATATATATACAGGGTGGCGCAGAGCAACTTGCTTATTTGGAATATTAATTAAAACACAAGTAATGCAGGTATACATGTAATTCTTTGAACTGCAACTAGTTCAACATTTAAATTTTATTTTTTACCAGTTTTAAAGATGATATCAGTAAGATGGCGTCCATTCTTCTCTATACACCGAGTCAATGTTTTGAGGTGACCTTGCTGTTCGTGGGAGGCCAGGTTTCTTTTTCTTTACATCACCCGTTTCCCTGAAGTTGTTTACCCATGAAACAATCGACTGCCGGCCAGGAACACGACAACGCGGGGCAATATTGAAATGTTTACGGAATGCACGTTGCGTTGAGACGATTGAGCGACCGCTTGAAAAAAAAAATGCCTCAACAGCGAAAGCGCGTTCCAACTTCGTCCACTCCATGATTCACACTGGGGTTCCTGAAAAATAAACAAAAAATAAATAACGCACGTTAAGAACCAAACTTTAAGCCCCACCATCTCAAATAAGTCCATCCCTACCATCCTTGGAGCAACCATCGCTTTAGGGCGCCAAATTTAAATAAGCAAGTTGCTCTGCCCCCCCCCTATATATATATATATATATATATATATATATATATATATATATATATATATATATATATATATATAAATTGCGTTTCTGGCCATTAGACACTGGTTGGAATCTCAACATGGTCGATTGGAAAGGACAGTGACTTTCGGGTTTTATCTGACTGGAGAGGCGAACCAAACGCGCATCGTATTTGGAAGGTGCCTGAAAAACATACCACTGAAATTTGGTAGACGAAACTGTTCAAAAACCAGTCCGTGGTTGTACCTGCACAAAGTCACAAGCCATCATGACTGAGAAATTTTAACTAATGCCTGCTTAATATAGTTGCAATATAGACAACAAAGAAGGCGTCTATAATAGCGTTTGTCTGACGGGTATGTTTCACATGTAATAACCCCCCCACACACACATATATATATATATATATATATATATATATATATATATATATGGCAATAAAAATACAACATATCGCATTAATAAATCTTTGGGTGAAGATTTCAAAAATTTGTGAAACTCTGCACCCGAAGATTGCGCCAGAGTCATGCTAGAGGTGTGGGATTTTATGCAGAGTTTTATATATATATATATATATATATATATATATATATATATATATATATATATATATGTGTGTGTGTGTGTGTGTGTGTGTGTGTGTGTGTGTGTGTGTGTGCGTGCGTGTTTTTGTGTTATTATGAGTCATGGGTTAGGTTTTGCTTACCGGGTGTGCGCATGTGCGGGTTAATATCTGCATCGTAGTGATCGAATATGCGCCTACCATCGATTTTCTCTTGTAACCCGGTAATGTTTAACGCAAAAGCGTGGAAATTTTCGGTCAAAATTATTGAATAATTGTATCGGCTGATACTAATCCTTTTATCGATTGTTGGCGCCAATCCAAGAATTTAACACCAGCATCAAATGATCGCAGAGTTGTCGGTTGATTCGCACAGCGACGGGTCGATTCCTTTTCTTTTTTCAATATGAGTTACAAGTTTGTCACTGTTCTTATTTAAGCTTATACTAGTCTGACAGCAGATGAAGGCGGTGCAAGCACCCTACGCATATAGGACTCGCTTGGCAATGGTCAGCAGACTGAATTCTCTGGATAATTTGGCAGATTAACAGGCGTACTGAAATAAATATTTTGCCAGATTTGGGAAGAGTGCCGGGCTGAGAAATGTTCAATACCTTCTTGTTTTTCTTAAACCTAACCTAGTCTTTAAAAAGTTTAATATAAAGAGCACTTAATTTAGATGAACTTCAGCAATAGCCTTAACGAGAAACATCTAATCCAGTCATGGGCAAAATGCGGTCCTTAGGCCACACGCAGCCCGTTTGGCCTTTTGAATGGCAGACCTAATTCAATGAGGTTATTTAAAATTTGGGGTTTTGTTTTATTCTCACTTGTTCACTCACATTCTCTCTCACGCAAAGAAGAGAGGAGGGTGTCAAAGGGAAATAACTATTAAATGTCTGAGTAACCTCCCTTACTTATTGATGCTGGTTGCATAATGAGGGTACTTCGATTAAACCACATGCATATCAATGATTAAGTATGATATTTTTTGAATTTTGTAACATTTGGTTGAAAAAATATCAGCAATATATATATATATATATATATATATATATATATATATATATATAAATTTTATCTAAAGATTTAATCAGGAAGAAACAATATTTATGAAAAAATGACAATAGGAAAACTAAAACAGAATGTTTTCGCAAATGGAATATCAGAGAAAAATTCTGTTTTTGTTTTATTAAACATTGTTCTAATAAAAACAAAAACAGAATTTTGCTTTTTATAAAGTCCACATTGACGAAACGCGTCAGCAATTACTAATTTTCCTATTGTCATTTTTTATTCATAAATATTGTCTTCTACTGGTTAAATCGGAGAAATTTATATACATATATATATATATATATATATATATATATATATATATATATATATGTTATTGGTATTTTTACTATAAAAATGTATTTTTATACTTTCATAGACTTTTGTTTTTGTGAGTTCACTATTTGCCTATTGCTTGGACCCAAACAGGTGCTACCACCCCAGGTCAGAACAGCAATTAAGTTCAGAGTCCTTGCTGCCAGATGTAGTTTATCGTCATACCCAGGACGATCCAGATTTGTAAGGAAAACTGTAAACTTAGATATACATACATAACACTTCGTTACAGTTTGTAGACTGTAGATTGAGACATATCTTAGTGAAACGCTTTTGCTTGGGACTTTCAAGACGGAAGACTTAGATAGACTATTCTATGTTTTTTTTTGTGTTTTTTTTTTCTGGGTATTTCAGTAATTTGATAGATGCCAGTAAAAGACGAAACTTAATATTTCTCTTGACCTCATAGTCAACAGTCGCCAGGCAATACGCGGTCAATTGAAAAGGATGAAACTGCCTGTTATTTAAATTCATATTCTCTGCAAACCAATTTTTTTTTCTTTCGTTAGCGCTAAGGTCAAATTCGTATAATTAAACTTAACTACACCGCTTTAGGCAGCGAATAAAGTGCCTCCCTCCG
Source organism: Acanthosepion pharaonis (assembly GCA_903632075.3). NCBI lineage: Eukaryota > Metazoa > Mollusca > Cephalopoda > Sepiida > Sepiidae > Acanthosepion > Acanthosepion pharaonis. The sequence continues at coordinate 794,915 of CAHIKZ030001868.1, forward strand.
CCATAAGCATCTCTAATAGTCAGTCGTTAGACCCTAATACAGGAGGTTGTACCAGACACGTTCAGACGAGCTCTGATTTGCTGTCAGCCCTTACGAACTTGGCGATATCAAAGTTCATCATTTTGGCGCCAGTATCAGGGGATATTTTAGAAAAGAGGACCGTGGTTTGTGGCTGGGGTTAAGAACAAAGTCGGATGTTGAGACATATCCGGGGAACTAGTGTGACATTGGTCAGCAATGATATTAGTGGTTGTAATGGTGACTGAACGCGGACACTGGCGTGAGGGTTCGACGGGGCATGCTCTCCCTACGTCGAGTAATCAGCTGGAGCCTGTAAATGTCGTTGATTAGATGAAGGAAGAAAGTGGGCGGGGTCGATGGTTGAGAGGAAGAAGAAAGTTAATGATGAAGATGCAGATAGAGAAATGGTGAATGAAAATTAAACACTCTTGAAAAGGTTCTACCAGAGGGATGCTGAAAAGCACTCCAACGGAACCACTTTTCGAAATTTGACCAAATCACCAAAAGGTCAATGTGGAAGAGGGCTGAGAACTTTTCAGCACTTTGTGGTAAGCAGTTTGTGTAAAACTACGTCTAACAATCAAAAGAATTTGAGGGAAATTACACTCTTCCTTAGCAAATGAATACGAATATGCAAATTAATTTTGTCTAAAATCTTCGAGACGAACTGGCGTTAAAATGAATCGAACACGTATCCCCTTCTTTCTATCACAGAAGTCGCTTCTATAGCCGAAAGCACTGTCGGCTGGAACTTCAAAATATGCACATCCGCAGATGGGTACCCCCTACAATGAAGCGCCCTGGATATGACGATAAACTACATCCTCGTCCTGGGTATGATAGTATACTACATCCGGCAGCAAGGCCATTGATCAATAGGTTTTGGGGAGCGTAGACCTACCATTTAATTGCTAGTGGTCCTAGGCCCACCCTAACCGCGGATGGTAGGACCTGTTATGGTCCCAGGAGTCAAAACACTATGAAAGAGTAAAAATGGGTTTTAATGCTAGCAATATATTTTTGGAAAAAGATATATTACTAGCAATACATTTTTGAAAAAGGAAGTATTACCAGCAATAGATTTTTGAAAAAAGAAATATTACCAGCAATATATTTTTGAAAAAAGAAATATTACCAGCAATAGATTTTTGAAAAAAGAAATATTACCAGCAATAGATTTTTGAAAAAAGAAATATTACCAGCAATAGATTTTTGAAAAAAGAAATATCACCAGCAATATATTTTGAAAAAAAGAAATATTACCAGCAATATATTTTTGCAAAAAAGAAATATTACCATCAATACATTTAAAAAAAAAAGAAATATTACCAGCAATATATATTTGAAAAAAGAAATATTACCAGCAATGCATTTTTGAAAAAAAGAAGTATTACCAGCAATAGATTTTTGAAAAAAGAAATATTACCAGCAATATATTTTTAAAAAAAGAAATATTACCAGCAATACATTTTTGAAAAAAAGAAATATTACCAGCAATGCACTTTTGAAAAAAGAAATATTACCAGCAATACATTTTTGAAAAAAGAAATATTACCAGCAATTTACTTTTGAAAAAAGAAATATTACCAGCAATACATTTTTGGAAAACGAAATATTACCAGCAATATATTTTTGAAAAAAGAAATATTACCAGCAATACATTTTTGAACAAAAAAAACTTACCAGGAATACATTTTTGGAAAAAGAAATATTGCCTGCAATACATTTTTGGAAAAAGAAGTATTACCAGCAATAAAAATCTTGTTGGCATTAAATAACCCATTGAGGTTGATATACCGTAAAATAATTTAAAATAAATCTGTAGCCAAAACGTGCTGCTAACTCTTGCTTACTTCGTCTGCGTTGAAAGAGCAAGGTTTGATTGACCTGTTTACGAAATGCCAATTTCCCTATTTGGTAATTGTACTAATCTGCATATTCTAGCCACAGTTTATATCCAGTAAAATAACATTCATAGTGTATTCTTTAAATAATTTGTTTGCTATCCGTATGTAGTCTGTTTGTTCATAGTAGATGTTACGTACTATACCCGTTGATAATATTACGAATAGCTGTTTCAATCTTACGCTGATTGCTACATTTCAGCCAAGAAGCGATACATTTTCGTCCTGAAGATTAATGAAGGTATAGCCATTTGAGCCCTACGTTCCTGAACAATTTTAACCCTTCTGCCTGAGCTCCTGAGTCAAAATTTGCAAATAATTGGTATGTAATGTTTTAAGGTAGATATAAAAAATAGTTGCAAGTGTTAACCAACCGTTCAACCGGTGGTTGGGAATTAAGTCATTTTTTCTACCACTGTTCATTCGGTGGTTGGGCATTATATCCTTTTTCTCTACCACCGGTAAAACAGTAGTCAGGTTTCAAAGGTTTAAAGACATTATCACTGAATAAGAGATTTTCATTATTATAGTCATTGCTTGTTTGTTAGTCTTTGCTTTGTTAGTATTTATTAGTCTTTGATATTCTTATCACTGAAAAAGATTTTCGTAATTATAGTCTATGCTTGTTTGTTAGTCTTTGCTTTGTTAATCTTAGTTTTTCATAGTCTTATAACTGAATAAGAGATAATCATTATTATAGCATTTGCTTGTTTGTTAGTCTTTGCTTTGTTAGCCATTATAGTATTTGCTAGTCTTATCTCTGAATAAGAGATTTTCATTATTATGCGTAACATAGTTGTTAATGAACAGGAATAACAATGCTAAATGGTAATATTAGCTGTTTCCACATAAGGAAACCTTAGGAATTCACCAACTGTGAAGCCTGTGCTACTGTTGGTTAAAATTTATAGAATTTCTCTCTTCAAACAGATTTTCATGAAAATTGGCTTCTCATGTCCAGTAAGTGTTATCGTTCTTTCCACTATTCTTCGGGGGAGGGTTTCCTTGCTAACCTTTTGTCTCATGTAGTGTGGAACGTCAAACATTTTGATTATGTAATGATTTTCTCTTCTAGTTACATGTGCTATCCATTTTAGTTGTTGCAGTTGTTGAAAGTCCTCAAGTGATCTACTTTCTGCTATTTGGACAAATACTTTTTTTTTCATTCTGTAGCGTCAGTCCACGTGATTGGAAGAAGAATGTCACCTGTCATGAGCTTAAAAGGCATCTGTCGTAACGATGGATCACGAATTTTCTATTGGGTTTATATAGCTAGAGAACCTGGTGTGACGCCATTATATCAGAGACTACATTGTTAACAAAAGCTTCAAAAGTTAGCTTTGAAAATTGCGAAGGCTCATTGTTTGGCAGGGGTATTGTTTATTCTCTTAAATATTTCCCTTGTTATGTCTTGCTCAAGGGCATATAGCTTCCTGTGTGCCAGTCATGCGTCCACCCCACACATATATATATATATATATATATATATATATATATATATATATATATATATATATGTGTGTGTGTGTGTGTGTGTGTGTGAAAAGTGTATATAAATATAAATAAATATAAGTATGTATAATTATTTATATATTATATGCGCGGTACTTATATATATATATATATATATATATATATATATATATATATATATATATATATATATACGTATTCTTCTGTCGACTTTGGCGTATGAGGTTCCGACAACCTCATTCAGTTTTTTATGTTTTTGCCATATGTGGCTAGTCCCACTAGTGACTTGCATACAATAAGCCCACATATTGTGCAACAGCAAGAATCTTAGGGCATAGCAGCAGGAATATTTGCTGACGCTTTTCGACGTATATATTTACTATCAAAGTAATAACGGATACAAGTTATATTTTGTAATCATTTCACCCAAAGCAAGGTTATAAAGCCAGGAAGCCGCAAGAGAGTTACAGAGTATTAGAGAGTATAAGAAAAATCCTGTTTAAAAAGAGAGATCAATAAAAGAACCGGAATTATCAAGACAAAAGATATCGATTGACATTGCATTTACATTTTTGAAGTTCAAAGTTAACTAGGAAGCAAGAAGTCAGAAGAAAGTTCCACAAACAAGAAGTGCGAGAAAAGAAAGTGTTAGCATAGAATTTGCGGTTACATTTTGGCATTTCAACTGTAAAATAATGACACCTTACTGTCAATCTAGTACTACGCTTAAATTCATAATGTGCATGTACTATAGTGGAAAATGATATTTATTTTGAAAAAATATAAAACGTGGCACAAGGACAAGAGGCGGATAGGAGAAGAGTTCTATTTAATCTGTCTTATCTTAAAATTAGGTATCCATAATTACTGAACCAAACATGACACAGTATTCCTTACACCAAAACAAATATTTCTTACTACAGTCACCATAATACCTCAAGTCTCTATGAAGTCCTAACTAGTCTCCATATGTACAATTTACCTGTGGAGGTGGGGAATAAAAATAACAATTTTAAAAAATGAAACCCCAATGAATACTTGCAATGATTACGATATCATAGAAGAAGGTTCGTCAGAACAATTATCCCATAAAGGCATTAATAGGAAAGGCACGGGTAAGCGATGTTTGCTCAGCAGTATAATACTACATGTGGAGCCTTTATGTGCTGTGTTTATTTTTGTCATTTGATTTGAAATAGGTAACTTGGTCAGGACTAGTAAAATCTTATCAAGAATCTCTAAATATATAACAAAAGTCCAGATGTGTCAATAATATTCAAAGCAAGGATGAATGGTAGACATATACATATGTAAGATAGTTTCTGGCGAGAACATATTAATACATCAAATTATTGCGTTAGTCATAAAAAAAGGAAATGTTATGTTATAATTGTCGTTGTGTATTGGGACAATTTTTCTTACAGTTGAAGAAGAACCTCGAAGAGACGGGGTGTTGGTTCTTATTAAGTCGAATCATTATCTTGAATCAATTACTGAGTCTAATGCTATGAAATTCGGCTCAATATTTCAGGCCAGATTTCTTTCTCGCCAGAAACTAACTTGGACGATTATAAGTCAACCATTCCTCCAGGCATCAAATATCGCTGCCACATTTGGTCTGGTGCTTCTGTTTTAGATCAAAAGATTCTTGATACCCACCACACACCAAAAAAAAAAGAAAAAAGAAAAAAAGAATCGGCAATGTTATTGGTTCTTTCCATCTCGGCGCCAATCACTTTCCCAATCTTAGCTTTTCATTGTGATTCTTCTATATATATTTTCAGGCTACTTTTTTATGATCTTTCCTCGTTACTACCGCGCCGTACTAGTTTGGCGGTTAGGTCCCATGTTATTATACTAGTTGTAACCGTAAGTTTTATGCTAATAGTTTCTTATCCCGTTTGTGGATAATAATTCCGACTTCCTGCTTTCCTGTCAACTAAACTCTTGAAAAATTTAAATACAACATCAATCTTCATCTCCTGCCTCCGTTCTTTTATTGTCCTCTTCCTCTCTCCCTCTCTCTTTTCCTTTCACACTCATGAAACCCCTTGCATCTTAGTAGTTTTATTGTCTTGCTTGGGGTAAAATGATTTTAAAAAAATACAATGCCCAGAATATGTGAACAAAGAGAAAGTTCGAGAGAAAATGTTACGGGAAGTCATGGAGAGCCATGATTGCTCACATCATAATGGGACACGGCGAATAAAAAGCGTTCTTCCACTGAGAGAATAATCTAAAGATCCAATATTAGCTATTTCCATTGCTTCATCAATTATTTTAATTTTATTTCAGTCTCTGTGTCCTTTCGCCTTCCTCGTCCGATGATTTGGACAATGACTCTGTTTATCATTAAACTGCGCACGTCACTAGCCACGCGTCCATGACAGTTGACAAGTCCGACCTTCACCGTTTCTTTAAACCTTCTGCACTGTCTCTGCTGACACGTGACCTGAGATTTTCAATTAAAATTTATTCTTTTCTTCAAGTTTCCCTACCCTGGTTTCATTGTCTATTGTAGTTTTAATTTCTACCATGAGCGATTTCAAATATTTCCTACCCCATACCCTAATTAGCACACTGCCTCTGTTAAAGGGCATCGCAGGCATAACCCTAATCCACAGTAGGTTATTTTGGAGTTGTGAAAGTCAGCGGGAAGCTAATTTTGCCCGCCAACTTTAAAACGCCATTGTGCTTAAATAATGGCTTAGATTGTTTGAAACTTTGCTGGATTATTCTTTTAACTCTTCTATTCTATTTTAAATATGCCTCGGCTTTAAATAATCCACAAAGGGTCTATAAACAATTAAAAAAATAAACCAATCAAGAAATATTTTAAGTCTGCATTGAGTTTGAAACTAGCAATGTCATCAAACATGGATGTGTTTGAAATTTAAACATACCAAATACTTTAACGTTTCATTCACAGCGCAAAGAATTTATGCTGAATGTAGTTTGAATTATAATAAAAAAGCAAATAGTGGAAATAAAAATAATTCCTCATTCCAGAAATTCAGACAGACGGAGATCAAGGGTTAATAACAACAAAGTTGAGGACAATAGTCCGAATATAGATACTGTAAATAATGATAACTTCTCATCCCAGAAATTCAGACAGAAGGAAATCAGGTGATAATAACAACAAAGATGAGGACAATAGTCCGAATATAAATACTGTAAATAATGATAACTCAGAAAAAAATTAAAGGATTTAAAAAAAAAATTACTAACTGTCGTTTACGACTGGTACAGGGCTACTAATATGTTGTGTCCAGTAGGGATCAGTCTCATTCATATAGTAATGTTCTTAAATTTTGAATAATAATAAACGTATTAATTTCTTAAGCTTTAGCATAAAAGTAACTTAAGTTAGATTACTTGATTTTACGATTTCTTAACCATAGCTAGGTCATTTAATCTCGAAGTCAGTTCTTTTTTATTATTTTGATATGTTGACTCCAAATATAAGTTTAATTGAATAAAAATGAATTAATTGTTTTAATGTTGTCCCCTTTTATCTCTATTCAAAAAAATTATACATATGTTCGAGGTCTGATAAAAAAAAAGTATCAGGACTTTTCGTATGGCAATGGAGCTGACGTAAGCAGTGTGAAACCGATTGACCTGTAACTCTGTCGCACATCACACACTAAGTCATAACGTTCTCGCTCACTTTCGTTATTTATAGCTGTTCTTTGAAGGAAACTGTGTAGAATGTGGTCGCATTACCATACCACAAAGTTTCTATCAGTGACCATGGCATGAAGAGCTGTTTTGGGCCAAGGGCAATATTACCCAGGTTCGAAAATTATCATATTCCCCAGACCTCGCCGCTTGCAGCTTTTACCTCTTTCCAAAACTGATATGCCACGTGAAAGGAACAAGATTTGAAGACGTCGAGGATATCCAAGAGAATGCGACAGAGCAGCTGCTCGCTATCCCCCAAAAGGTAGTTCATGGAATCCTTCTATCAATGGAAACGACGCTGGATAAATTGTATGGGTTTAGAAAAAGGCTGCTTCGAAGGAGATTAAATGCCGAAGTGTTGTAGTTTGTTTTTATAGTACCAGTCCCGATACTTTTTGATCAGACCTCGTATATTCCCATTTGGGTATCGAAGTATTTAAAGTAATTTCAGTCGTATGGATTTTAATATTTTTCTGCTTTTTCTGTTGAAAAGTGCTCGTCCCGGCTGGCTGCCTCGAATCTGACCAAATGATTTAACACCAGAATTTATATTAGAATTCTTTCTTGGCCGGGTTGAGAACTTTTCAGCACGCTTGTATAGCGATTGTAATGATACAGATGGTTGAAAGAGATACGGCGATAGTTTCGACTGTTAAGAAGTTGGTTTCGATAGTACTTGTAAACGGGGTTGGGGCGGTGGATGAACTGGCTACGTTGAATCGTTTTGGGAAATTGAGTTCATTGTGACCAAGTTGCGGCTCAGAGATTATGACAGGGAAGATTTAGGAGAATAGGAAATTAAATCGCGAAAGGAAAACAGATATAAAATGAATAGAAGCTTAATTGTAAGACAGAATAACAACAAAGGCAAAGAAAGTGAAAGTGAAAGTGGAAGTGAAAAAATGACATCGTCAAAGTAACTATCGCAGATTTTACAAACAAACTGATTTTTTTTAGGGGTGACGAGTAAAGAAAATAGTCTGTTTAGTACAAATTATGGTAAGAAGAATTAAACAAGGTGACTTACTTCGTGGTCGGAATAGATACGTCGTCAACTTCGGTAATAAACATGCGTGTTCAGAAAGTTGGGATTCAGTGGCTATGAGAAAAATCTCTCCAGAATTGATCTTTGTACACGACCATTTCAACTGACTTTCTTCCCTATAAAGTCTAGCTTATTAATTTAGAAGCAAGTTAAGAGTGTATGCAAATATAAATACCTGTATATTCAATATACCAAAGTTTATCTAAACTTATACATTTCAAATACAATCTGAAGACATTGAAATGCAACGTCAATCTGTCTATTTGAATTTTGTTCTTTTTATCGTCCATTCTTGTTATATAGGAATAAAGTTTCGCTGCCGACAGTTGAGTTTGAACATAGATCGCCCGTGAGTAAACACGGGCGATCCCATTATTGAATTAAGTAAACCATGTGACCATAGAATAAACGCACATATGTAGGAAGTAGCTGACGACTAACGATTGCCATTTTCTAGTCTATCCTCTATACTATTCGGATCACCATTTCTATTCTATCCTCTATTACTATACGGACCGCTATCCTCTACTCTTTTTACTATAATATTTCTGTATTTGGATCACTCTACGGATTACTATTCGAGCGAGTATTATTGAATAAGTACTATTAGTGAGAGTGTTATTCGGAAGCGTTTGACACCAGCATTGTTCAACGGCATACTATAGTTACATCTGCGATTACAAAGTCTCTACGACAAGGAGCATTACGAAAGTGAGAAAGAGTATTTGATGACATCAAAGTAACATTACCAGTTCCCTTTAATATTTGCATATAAGCATTTAACTGCTGCTCATACATTCCATTTTACAGATTTAATAAAATAAATAAACTTCGAATATTTCAGACCAATCAATTTATAATATATTCAGCCTGTAGAGTACTGTGACGCATACTCTCCACGCTAGATTTTACCGCTATGGTTTCTTTTGAAGACAAATTCTTAGAAGCGCCACGCCCAACCAGTTTTTAAATCAGTTGTTCTTTTTCCAGCCTTGTTGCCAACCAAGACTAGATAACCCAGTCTGAACTTCTCTTACTCCTAGCTGGGGAACGAATAGATAGAATTTTTTTTAAGCATTCAACCCCAAGCAAGGCGGGAAGCCACTAGCACGCAAGGAATTACAGAGAGAACAAAGAGGAGTGATAGAGGAAAGGATGAAGAGAAGGTTAGGGGATAGATCAGGGCATCTGGAGACGTCGATTAATGTTACATTTGAATAGCTGGAGATTATAGTTATCAGGAAAACAAGAAATGAGGAGGGAGTTTCACAGGCGAAAAGTGCGAGACATGAAGCTATTGAAGTAGAAGAGACGGTTACATTTAACAGTTACGACAATGAAAGAGTGTGAGAAAGATCTCAGCCTAGTTGAACGCTTAAATTCATGAAGTCTGGGAACCAGCGAAGGCAGATCATTGGAGCAGTTACCATGAAAGTATTTGTAAAAAAGACAGAGAGAGGCGACGACACGTCTGTGAGAGATCGACTGCAGACGAGATGTCAGATCAGGGCCAATTACATTGCATATCAGTCTATGGATCTTATCAAGGACCTTGAGACAATTAGAAGGGGATCCAGACCATATATGGCAGCAGTACTCCATGCAGGGTCGAATGGTTGATTTGTAGAATTTGAAGAATCGACTTCGGCGAGAAAAATTTCGTGGCGCGGCATACGGAGCCAACTTTCCTAGCGGTGGACGAAGCTATTGACTCAATGTATTCGTACCATCTCAGGTCAGCGGATAATGTGAGACCGAGCAGTCGCAAAGAGGTGTTCACGTGGAGTTGAGCGTCAGGCATTCTAATGGGGACAAGGATTGTTCCCTCTGGTGAGTAATAGAGAGCAGTTTTGTTTTTGAGGCATTAAAGTTAACCAGCCAATTCCTGCCCCAGTCTACAACCGTGACAAACGGCCAGGTTAATTTTGTCGGCGACACTAGAGGCTACTATAGGGAACCGTCATTTACGCTGACGTGCCTTACCGATCGGCCACAAAGAAGCGTTCGGTAGACAAGGTCGAATTTACTGCTTATAAAGGCACGTCAGCGTAAATGACGGTTCTGTATAGGATGCAGGTTCGAATCCTGTCAAAGAACGAATATTTTCTATGAAAATTTCTCGGACATTCAGGCCGGTAAATGTTATTTAATACTGTTTATTATAAACAGAGCATTTGCTTAAATACTTGTATCTATAAAAAGAACGTTAAACATAAAAATGTCTTTAATAAATAAATATATATATATATATATATATATATATATATATATATATATATATTAGAAACGGGTTGAATCCTACTTATTTTTTTTAATTTATTTTATTTAAACCTTATTTTTATGGATACTCATATTCGAGTAGAAGCCCTGTTTTTTAATTGAAAAAATATTTTTTACCCGACTACATCTACTGGCCTGAAAAACTGCCGGAGAAAGCATATTTTTCTGATTTCGCGAATATTCAGGCCAGTAGATGTAGCTGTATAAAAATACTGTTTAATTAAAAAAAAAAAAGGCTTCTACTCGAATATGAGTATCCATCAAAAATAACGTTTAAACAAAATAAATGAAATATATGTCGTGCGCTGATAGCTCAGGGGTAGAAATTCCGACTGATGCCAAATCAGTCGGTTTTCAATCCCGGTTTGAAACAATCGGATGTCTGTCCGCACTGATGAGATGTGATACAGAGAAACAGGCTTGGATGTGGATAGCATTATATATATATATATATATATATATATATATATATATATATGAAGTGAATATTGAATTCAACACTCAGAGGCGACAGGCTGTTTCATGCTAGACCACAATTTCGATTTTAAAAATGCTACACTCATAGAAAAAATAAAATAATTCACTCAGAAGAAAAATCCTCGAGAGTGCCGCCATAGAATATTACCCAAATATTAATCTACGCCCAGGCTTTTCCCCTATTTCACCTTTCTTAACAGAATTACTTCTCTCTCAAACACACGTACAGAACAGTATCAAGAAATCAAAAGAAAATGGTTGAATCCGTCAACACAGCAATAAAAACAATATCTCCACACGTGACAGTAATTGAGGTCATTTTCAGTTAACAGTATGAAAATAGCGTTCTCTAAATTCTTCCAGTTCCTAGGGACATTTTGTTTTATTATTAGTTACTTAGTTCTAATAAATGCATTTCGTTTTTGCCTTGAAAAAGTCCACATTGGACGAAACGCGTCGGCAACTATTACAGTTTTCCTGTTGTCTTTTACATTTATATATATATATATATATGTGTGTGTGTGTGTGTGTGTGTTATGAAAGTCTCTCCGATTTAACCAGTAGAGAAGACAATATTTATGAATAAAAATGACAATAGGAAAACATAATGACAATATTCTCCACACGTGACAAATACCAACGTTATTTTTCAGTTAAAAATATGAAAATAGCGTTTCTCTACATTCCAGTTGCTAGGAACATTCTGTTTTTTGTTTTTATTAGTTACCTTGTTCAATTAAATTCATTTCGTATTTTGCTTTGATAAAGTCCACATTGGACGAAACGCGTCAGCAATTACTAGTTTTCCTAATGTCATTTTAATCATATATATATATGTTAGTTCGTTACAGATATTTGTTCGTTTTTTTTTTTCTGATGTTATCATCTCGAAGAATAATATTGCGTGCCTTTATTTTTTTCGCTTCTGAATAGCTCTGGTTATCTTGTGAAACTGTTTTCTGCCGTTATTGAAAATTTTATTTGAGATTAGACATCCTTTTGACATGCCATGCCAACTATTCAAGAATGCGCATGTTCGACATCTTTATTGCTTTTAATGAAGGTCACAAAGCTGCTGGAGACATTTTTGCTGTGTACAGAGATGACTTCATTACCGACAGAATGGCACAAAAGTGGTCTCCCCCATTTCAAGGCGGGGAGTTCGAACTAACAGTCATGTCGCGTTCTGGCCGGTCTATTCACTTTGATGAGTACCATTTGCAAGCGCTGGTTAAAGAAAAACTACGCCAGCCCCTAGGGAGATTGGCTGAGAAGATGGCAATCTCTTATGTTACTGTCGCTCATCGTCTTCACTCCATTGCTGACAGTTTGCTCGCTTGGCACCAGGATACTCGTTGATACAAAGAAAGGGCTGGGTTGAGAAATTCTGCTACACCTACCATATTCTTCTGATTTAGCCTCTCCAGACTAGCAACATTTTCAGTCCCTTTTTAACAATTTGAGGATGCTGCGTTCTTTCTGTCTATGTGCCGTGTCCTTTCAGGACGTAGGCTTTTCACCCCCCCTCTATCTCTTCCAGCTCTCAACAAGTTTCTTCTTTCTGATAGCTCCCCAGAACACGTTCTGATATCCACTTGTTTAAGGCCGCTAGGTATGTCAGGCGTTGTTTTCCCTTGTCTCTCATTCCCTCTATTCGACCCGTGAGTATCAGATTCACCAGGCCCTCCTTCCTCATTATGTGTCCCAGAAACTTCAGCTGCCTCTTAAGTATAAATCTCCTCCTTGTTTGCAACCTCTCTAAGACCTCATCGTTGCTCAGACGCTCCGTCCATGATATCCTTATCATCCTTCTGTAGAACCACATCTTCGTCGCCTCGAGTCTCTTCTTCATCTTTGAGAATAATCGTCCAACATTCGCTGCCGTAAAGGAGGACAGATGTCACGTAACAGCTCAGTATTCCTTTCTTCATTACCAAAGAAATCCACCTGTCTCGTAATACTCCAGCTTTTGGAATGCGTCCTTGGCCATCTCAATACGTCTACGGATCTCAGTGACTCATTTACCGTTCTCTGTCAGAACGCTTCCCAGATATTTAATCTTCCGAGTCTGCTTGATTCTAGTGTCCACGACCTGCAAATCGCATTTTGGGCTCATCCTTTTACTGATGACTATGCATTCTGTTTTCTTGTAGTTTATACTTAGTCCTTTCTTTAATCTCTCCATCGCTACCTTCCGTAGGAGATTTTGTAATTTCTTTTCCGTACCTGCTAGCAGTTTTGCGTCATCTGCGCATCCTATGTCGTTAAGATTGTGGCCGCCAATGCTAAATCCCGGTTCAATTTTTCGAGTCAAACCCAAGTGAATTCTGTCGTCGAGGCATTCAAAAATTAGTGGATTATTGGCAGGAAGTCATAAACAAAGAAGGGGAATAAATTGTTGAATGATTCATCAGAAATATTAATAAATAGTAAGTATTAAAATAAATTACAAGAAACGAACCAATTTATGTAACAACCTAATATATATATATATATATATATATATATATATATATATTATTGCGCGCGTATGTGTGTGTGTATGTATGTGTGTGTGTGTGTGTGTTTGAAGATGATTTATGAATTCTACTGACAGATTTTATGACTTTCTTTTCAGTATAAGCAGTCGCATATTCTAATAAAATTTAATAACTGTCCAAATTTCATAATGAGTTTAATATAGATTTTTCTCGACCATTGATAGGAAATAATACACAAAATTTGATCTGGATGTAAGACTTTTATGAAAACTGTATAAATGTCATAAAATATAAAAAGAATTATATAGACAGGACTCGTCTGTCGAATGAAAATATAAGTTTATCTTGCCTTATTTATATCTTGCTTATTTAGGATATATATCATTATATTATATATATATATATATATATATATATATATATATATATATAAAAAAGAAATGGACTAGGTCGACAATTTATTTATTAAAGACTTTTTTTTTATGTTTAACGTTGTTATTTATAGATACAAGTATTTAAGCAAATGCTCTGTTTATGATAAACAGTATTAAATAACATTTACCGACCTGAATGTCGAGAAATTTTCATAGAAAATATTCGTTCTTTGACGGATTTTGCATCCTATACGGTAAGGACGGTTCCGTATAGGACCAGGTTCGAATCCTGTCAAAGAACGAATATTTTCTATGAAAATTTCTCGGACATTCAGGCCGGTAAATGTTATTTAATACTGTTTATCATAAACAGAGCATTTGCTTAAATACTTGTATCTATAAATAACAACGTTAAACATAAAAAAAAATGTCTTTTAATATATATATATATATATATATATTTTTTATATATATATATATATATATATATATGCACACACACAAATATATATATATATATATGAAGAAATATAGTTTTAAGGTATGCTATATATATATATATATATATATGAAGAAATATAGTTTTACGGTGTGCTATATTTATTGGATAAAGTGCTCAATATCAGAGACAGAGCGTGTGTAAATATAAAAATGAACATAGAAGTCAACACTTAGAGGCGACAGTCTGTTTCATGCTAGATGCAATCCTCAGGCTATATATATATATATATATATATATATATATATATATATATATATATATTATTATTATTGTATTATTATTATAAAACAAAATCCGAAATTTTCCTCATATAGGGGGGGAATAGATCTATTTCAACAGACGAAAACTATGCCAGTCTTATTCAGGTGTATGTACACCGGGTTGAATAAGATTGTCTTTGTTTTCGTCGGTTCAAATAGTTTTATCCGCCCTCCCCTATATTAAGGTAATTTTGAATTTTGTTATGCAATACTATTTATTAGCTCTGTTATAATAAATACATTGAGCTCCTTTTGTGGATCAGTTTGAATATTTTATATTACGAAGATACAATTGAATTATATACTAACGGATTTATTACTTTTACTACACACACACACACACACATATATATATATATATATATATATATATATATATATATATATATATATATATATATATATATATATATATATATGTGTGTGAGTTTGTGTAAAATTACATATATATCTAAAGAATATATCTTTAAAAGGACAATATGAATAAAGACAAAAGGAAATCGTATCATAGCCGATCCGTTTCGTCATCTGAAGATGAAAGCAAATGTAAAGACTTTATTTTCCAACTACAAACAAACGTAAAAATGTCGTTAGTTTTTCAAAATTTTTAAACTTAAGAAACATTTATAAATATTCAACAGGCTAAATGAGAGGGCCTGGTAAATTAATGAGGATGCTAATTGATCTAATTTAATATTTTTAATAAAAGTTTGCAAATGTTGTTTAATTATTTTAATAAAAAAAAACATTTACATTATTTAAAAAAACTTCAACAACATTGACTAACTTTAGATTATTAGACATTAAATTACATCACATCGCATGCTCTATGACAACAAAAGTAAATATATAAACATTATACAAAAATAATGGGTATAAACAGATGATTCAAAAGCGGTATTGATAGTTATTACTGCTATAAATAATAATTATAAAATAAGTATAATAAACTATTTACATTATTCGGACTATGCTTAATGGATGTCAATGGTTAAGGCAGTGGAGAACTTGGAGAGGGGAATTAACAGGAAATAACTGATAACTGACATCCATTAGACATGGCAGGTGGAACTAGATCAGTCTACCCCAGTGAGCGAAATAAAGGGTTCAGTTCGACATTCCAACCACCTGAAGAAGTCCGGAGCGTACAACGGCCGAAATGTTGTAATAAATATGGCGACAGAGATGAGGACAATAGTCCGAATAATGTAAATAGTGTACATGATACCTTATCTCAGAAGTATAGACAAATATAATAAAATCCTTGCTTTTCTTTGATAAAGTTCATCAGAGGACGAAAGGTGTCGGCAAAATACACGGATGTGTAACAGGTAGCTCGCCAACCTTGTCAGTGTGGACTGTCATTTTTTCCCGTCTGGAAGTATTCAAAAACTGAGAGAAGAATACGCAAACAGGTCTGTGAATTTCAGAAAATGGGAAAAGAAATTAGAACTGTTTGCTCAACCATTTTTTAACAACCAGTCGAAGACAGTGCTGCTATCAAAAGGAGCTTACTGATTCGCTGTCAGATATGAACTTGAGAGCATAGAATGAGAATGTGTGTAAATTACTCTTTTTGAGTAAGTCCACTTCTACTTATCTTTCAGTTGCGTATCTGACTTTGGACAGAGTGCGCTCAGGTGCGATTCCGTCAAAGGATGGAGTTGCATTTGAGAAAAATTATACTGATGGGTGCCGGCCCCGGGGAACAGCTGCCCGGGTCCGCGCCTTCTCATTGCACTAGAGAGAAGGATCGGTGGACGCACCGGGACCAGCACAACCGACAGTTGCGGGATCTCGGGGAGTTTTTTGTTCCTTGCCCGGGTGCACGCGCTCGGGATCCCCACATTAAACCGACGCTGTGTCACAACCTGACCTCGTGGGGGGTTGAGTAAATACAAATTACTCTTTTTGAATGCGCTCAGAAGACAGAGGGGCAACTGAGAAAATTATACTGAGAGGTGCCCATCCCTGGGGAACAGTTGCCCGAGGCTGACCTCTAGAGGGAGGGATCGGTGCTCGCACCTAGGCCGACGGTTGCGGGGACTGAAGGGATTTTTTGTTCCTGTCCCAGGCGTACGCACTCGGGTCCCCACCTAAAAAAAAGACCTTGTGTCACACCTCGTCCAAGTGGGTGTGACAGAGTAAATACCGAGTGAGAAAGATTTGGTGAGATTTTATTCAAGGTATGTTGGTGGAAAATATAGAAATTTGACACAACATGCCATTAAGATGATCTCACTTTTTGGAAGTCCATACTGCTGTGAACAGTTTCTTTTTTGTCATGGCTGATTCTTACAAAAGACAAATGCCGAGGTCAGCTGACTGACGATAATTTCTGCGAGTCGGTCACGTGTTGCCACTAGATGTGTAAAAGCATCTATACAAGTTGTTGTTACAATCAGTGTTTGTACCTTAAAAATATGTTCTGTCGAAAAAGAAGAATTTTAATAGATGACCGACTGTATTTATCAACTAATTTTTGAAAGCGGTCTTCTAAGAAAATATATTATCTTTAACACCTCTGTGTTAAAGATAAGTTGTCCTTTTGTCATTATTCATATATATATATATTGATGTCATTGATAAATTTAGTAAGGATAGACCGTATGTTGTTAAGAAATGTCCAATTTATTTACGACTTCCTTACATTGGCAGAGAAGGTGAAAAACTAGCAAGGCGAATTTCACATTCCGTTAGTAAGTGTTTTTATGCTGCTAATGTGAGAGTAATATTTTTTACTCAACCAATTCTTTCTTCCAGGCGTAAGGATTTTTTGCCTCCCTTTCATATTAATTCAGTTATATATAAATTTAAATGTGGCAGAACGTCTCAGCGTTTGGATTTTAGAATTAAACAACATTTACCCCCCATAATTTTAAATCCGGTCGCTAACAAAAGCCAACTAGTGAATACATCCGGGTCATCTATAGCAGAACACGCTATAACTAGCAGGGAATGTGTTGCTGGTTTGAGTGTTGACTGTTTTTCCATTCTGGCGAAGTCACACTCTGCATATCATTTGAAGGTTCTTGAGTCCATTAGGCCGTTTCTCTGTAAGCAGAGAGATTGCTTGTTGGGCTTGAATGTGATTGGGCTCTAGTTCTTTCTATCATATATAAATATTTTTCCCTTTCCCCCCTCATTGAATGGTTTTTTATTTTTAAGTTTATGATTAAATAATCCCAGTGTATCAAACTTGAGGAGTACTGGGACGAAACCGGTTGTTTGTTTTAGTTCTTAGTTTTCATAATTATGTCCTTTACATTCCGCTTATTCCTTGCCATATATATATATATATATGTGTGTGTGTGTGTGTGTGTGTGTGTGTGTGTGTGCGTGGGGGGTGCGTGTAAAAAATTCAGATATAACTAAAATATATATGTAAAAACACAATATAAATAAAGACAAAAAGAAAAACTTGTATTAACCGATGTGTTTCGTCCTGTGAGGGTCATTTGCCTTGATAATGTCCATCAAAAGACGAAACGCGTCGGCTAAAGTTAGTTTCCCTTTTGTGTATATATATATATATATATTTATATGAACCAACGGACAACCTGCTAACAGACGTAAAAGATAAAATCTAAAACAAAAAAGACCATGCTGAAAAAAGAAAAAGGCAAAGCGACCTAACCACTAAAGTAAAGAGCTCAAAGCCTAGATAACGTTAATTTCTATGAAAAGGACAGCCCTAGTCGTAACCCGAGTTTCATGTTCACGTAATCTACTGACGAAGTTGTCCTTTTGTCATTATTCATATATATATATATATATATATATATATATATATATATATATATATATATATATATATTATTATATATATATATATATCTGTGTGTGTGTATGTGCGTTTAAAAATTTCAGATATAACTAAAATATATATGTGAAGACACAATATGAATAAAGACAAAAGGAAAACTTGTATTAACCGACGTGCTTCGTCCTGTGAGGGACATTTGCCTTGATAATGTCTATCAAAAGACGACATCTAAGGTAAGTTTTCCATTTGTATATATATATATATATATATATATATATATATATATATATATATATATATATATAAACCAACGGACAACTTGCTAACTGACCTAAAACCCTTATTCCGATAAAGTCTAAAACAAAAAGAACCTTGCTGAAAAAAGAAAAAGGCACACCGACCTAACCAGTGAAGAGCTGAAAGCCTAGATTGCCTAGACAACATTAATTTCTATGAAGGGATAGCCCGAGTCGTAACCCGAGTTTCATGTCCACGTGATCTTCTGACGACTTGAACGCAAATGAAAAAGGTGTGGCATCTGATGGCAAGATGTCATTGATCCTGTTTGAGAAGGATGAGACACTACAGGAATTCGCTAGGTTCAAATTTTTGGAAAAGTTTAAGACCTGGATTCCTTTTGAATATTCTGAGGCTAGAGAGAATCGAATTCCCAAGAAGATCAATAAGCCCTTCAAATTTACACTCCAACAGGATGGAGCTCCTTGTCACACAAGTGCAGTGGCTCAGAAATTTCTCAGAGATAGCTTCACGAGCAGGTTTTGGAATAAGGATATATGGTCTCCTTCATCGCCTGGTTTGAACACCTCAGACTTCAGTATCTGGGATGAACTGGTCAGAAGAGCTTGTGAGATACCACAAGTAAACTACAAGCCCGCAAAAAATCCATCCGAGTGGGGAACATTAATGAAGAATTCATTAACAAAGCTTGCGGTGCATTAAGAAAGAGGGTTGAGGATGTCATTGCCAAAGGCGGAGCAACTCTTGATAACTAACAGTTTGGACTTGAGCCAGAAATGTTCTTATCAATTAGAAATAAATACCGGTATTTAAGCTTCCATTTGAACTTTGTTTCAATCCTTCATGAGCTTTCGATCCTTAGCTATGATTAATTAATGATGAACATGTCATTTTCGTTTATGATCGATTTCATCACGATTCTTCCCTTAAGCTTGGAGAGTAATTATACATTCCTATTGCTCAAAGTAGAGTCCAATAGTGTTGTAAAAACCTCGTAGAATTCCAGTAAGATATCTTTAATCATTTCTAAGATACACCGGTTCAAAGCTTAATCTAGCAAATGGATAATTTTGATGTTACACCATATTTCCTAAGAGTATTAGCACGTAAGTTAATATCAGTCAGTTATGTGCCATGCGTAATACAAGCTTAGGCGATCATGTATCTTTTGATACATGAATGACGAGGCAGATTTTTTCCCGCAGTAGGTTGCCATTTCTATCAACAGCAGATCAGTTGCCATCCCAGGCTATAGAACCCGGTCTGTCTTGCTATTTACCCATAGCTGGGGGTGAGAGAAGAAGAGGATTCATACTTTTCCTAAGAGTACTAGCACGTAAGTGAATATCAGTCAGTTATGTGTCATGCGTGATACAAGCTTTGGCGATCATGTATCTTTCGATACATGACTGACGAGACAGATTTTGTTCCCGCAGTAGGTTGTCGTTTCTTTCTGCGGTAGTCTTGGATGGCTATAGAATCCGGTATGTCCTGTCATTTGCCCATAGCTGGGAAGGGGGAGAAGAGATTTCTCGAAATATTCAGACAGGTAGATGGAAATAAATAAAAATAGTGCGTCAACTCAATATGAATATCCATTAAAAATAACGTTTAAACAAATAAATAAATAGATATACATACATATATATATATATATATGTGTGTGTGTGTGTGTGTGTGCGTTTGAGTATGTGCGCATATGATATGTGTATGTGTGTTGATTAACGCTGTTAGAGTAAAATTGGGTAGACGGAACTATTTGGAAGCTCTCAATGATTGAGCTAGCAAGTAGACACTGTACTGTACTGATGCGGCATTCATCCTGGGCGGATTGAGCCGGCTTCTTCCTGTTGTGAGAAGAAGATTCTTGGGATAAATTACAGAAGTAGGGTACCCAAGCCTACTCGGATAACGTTCTTGCTTGCCGCGGGGTTCCCACAGACGCAGAGACAGGAACGACCAGAAGCCGCCGGTTGCCGATGCAGACGCTCCTTGGATTTTCACCAGAGCCCTTGTTAGCCGGCGTGTGTGTCAGACCTGTCCGCCTTGGGTGGCCCTCCCAGGAACGAAGTTCTGGGCGGCATAGCTCTGACACTACCGTTTACACCCCACCACCGACTGTGAGGTAAGGGTTGGACTTTGGGGGCTTACAGTACCAGGTGTTCCCAAGCGGTCCCCCATCTAAGTACTGACCTGGCTCTACGATGCTTAACTTCGGTGATCGTACGAGAACCGGTGTTTCAGCGTGATTTGACCGTAAGCAGCAAGTAGACACAAGTCATCATGACCGAGGGTTTCTGCGTACTGGCACTGATTAGATTGTTGATGCTCTGTCTGTCTGTCTGTCTGTCTGTCTCTCTCTCTCTCTGTCCTGGGTAAGACGTTAAACTACATCCGCGTCCTGGGTAAGACGATAAACTACATCCAACAGCAAGGCCTCTGATCAGGAGGTTTAGAGGAGCGTGGAACCACCTCTTAATCAATGGTGTTTCCAGGTCCACCCTGACCCGGGGTGGTAGCACCTGTTAGGGTCCCAACTATGGGCAAATAGTTAACTATTACCAGCAATACTTTTTGGGAAAAAATTATTACCAGCAATACAATTTTGAAGGGAAAATATTACCAGAAACAGATTTTTGAGAAAACAAAATATTACCAGCAATAAAAAATTTTGTCGGCATTAAGTAACCCATTGAGGTTGATATGCCGTAAAACAAAATAAACCAAACCAAACCTCCCTCTCTCTCTCTCTCTCTCTCTCTCTCTCTCTCTCTCTATCTATCTATCTATCTATCTATCTATATCTCGCTCTTTCTCTCAGACACTTTAAGCCAAAGTTGCAAGTATAAACCACTGGTGGGTTCTGCAGGCGTCAGCAAAAGGCATGAGCTAGCCGGCCTTGCGGACAGGCATATTCGGATACGAGTAGCCACCGTTTTCTCTCTCTCCTCTCCTCTCTCTCTCTCTCTCTCTTTATATATATATATATATATATATATATATATATATATATATACACACACATACATACGTGTCAGTCAGCTGTTGGCTCTCACGCTGGCCAAAAGAATCTTCCTGCCTATTCGTGGCAGGCAGCTATAGGCTCTCACTCTGCCCAGTAGAAAATGGTCGCAAATTACATGAAAACTGACGTAGAAGCATGAAAAAATCGATGGAAGTTGGGAAATGCAAAGTCGGTCTTGGCCTTCCCGCTAACTTGGAGCATGTGCATATAAATTTTGGTGCAAATCCATCGAAAATTGCGCCCGTGCATTCGTTACACACACACACACACACACACACACACACATATATATATATATGAAAGGCAGGATGTGTGTGTGTGTGTGTGTGTGTGTATGTCTGTGTGTGTGTGTGTGTGTGTGTGAAAATTTCTCGATTTAACCAGTAGAAGACAATATTTATGAATAAAAATGACAATAGGAAAACTGGTAATTGCTAACGCGTTTCGTCCAATGTGGACGTTATCAAAGCAAAATATATATATTTTTTTTTTTCGTATTTTGCTTTGATAAAGTCCACATTGACGAAACCGTCAGCAATTACCAGTTTTCCTATTGTCATTTTTTATTTTATTCATAAATATATATATATATATATATATATATATATATATATATATATATATATATATATATATTCTACTGCCCAGAGTGAGAGCCTATAGCTGGCTGCCACGAATAGGCAGGAAGATTCTATTGGCCAGCGTGAGAGCCAACAGCTGACTGACACAAATGTTATCTAGCATGCTAGCATGCCAAAAAATTCGATAGCTGCATTCGTCACAAGTGGGAGAAATTTAAATCTGCATGGCACTTTACTTTAATTGGCTCATTCGCTTGCTTAAACACAACATTGATTCTGATTCCGCAGAACTGGGTTGGATGTGAAAAACTATTTGTTGTTAACATTCTTTTTTCATTCGGTTTTTCCAGTTACGAGTCCTTTTTTAAAGCTGATCGTTTTGTGTTCATTTTGTTTAGTTCTTTTTTCGTAACAGATTTAATGTTTAGTATAGAGCTTAGAAAAAATTCACAGTGTGAGATAGGCAAGAAGTAAGGCATGTAGCAACATTAGCACGGCAAAGGGCACTCCTTTAAAGGCAAGGAAGGGCAAAAATATTTTAAGTCAAGTGATAGCGATTGCTGTATGTGTCGTATGATTTTTAAATCAAGCATGGGCAACATAAGGCCATGCTGCTAGTGTATATATATATATATATATATATATATATATATATATATATATATATATATATATATATATATATATTCCATACGGTCTCAATCTCCACTTTTGATTCTAATACTCTTATACATCCTATAAACGCACAAATAGCCTATAGTTTTATAACTTTAGACGTAATTTTGTGGATACACATATTTAAGTAGACGCTGCGTTTATTGCAAACAGAATTTTATTTCGTCTCTCGACATGAAATAGTAAAGTGATAAAAATAGACTGTAGTGTAAATCCCTGCTTCAGGACCGATACATTTGCTTTAGTGTTAATACTGTAAATTCCAGCAATGTTTATCTTATGTCTACAATGTCTGTATCCATTTACACACACACGAACACATGCACGCAAACACATACACACCCACACACACACATATATATATATATCCATATATATATATATATATATATTTATATATATATATATATATATATATATATATATATATATATATATATATATATATGTATGTATGTATATATATATATATATATTAGCAATGATATGTTTATTCCTTTGCACCACTGCGATGCTCAGTCATTTCTTTGTGCATGCCATAAAATGGTATTAACGAAATTGTCTATAGACATAATAAGCTTAATAATTTTGGTAAAACGTTTGTTTCGTATACGGTCTGTAGACATCTTGGTGCCATTGTAAGAGTGATGCTATTATAATTGAATGGTCGCGGATTCGTTATTAAAGATAAACTTTTGCTCTTTTTTTCCCAACTTAATTAAGATAAATAACTCTGTTATTAAGCAAAACAAATATAGGAAGTTCTTGTATTTTTTCATATATATATATATATATATATATATATGAGAGGTTTGATCAAAAAGTATCGGGACTGGTGCTAATAAAAAAAAACTATAACACATATCAATTCGGCATTTAATCACCTTCCAATTAGTCCGAAACACTTTATCCAACGTCGTTTCCATTGTTGGAAGCCTTCCTGGTAGTTTTTTTCTTGGGATGGCGAGCAGTTGCCTCGTCTCATTTTTCTTGGATTTCTTCGACGTCTTGAAATCATAGTCCTTTCGGGTGGGATTTGATTTTTGAGAAAGAGGTAAACGACAGAAGGTGGAGAGATCTGGGGATATATGGTGGTTGTCGGACTCGCGGAAAGTCGTCGTTGGTAAAAAAAAACTGCGGCACAAGCTGCTCTGAATGGGCAGGTGCGTTGACATGGTGGAGGTGCCACTCACCGGACAAATGCAATTCTGTCCCTTTCTGTTCCGGCGAACTGCACCCCTGCAAAAACCGCAAAACGTCACGATAGTACTCCTTGTTTTCCAGGTGGATTATGTCCTGTGATGAACAATATCCTTGTACTCAGAAAGAAGAAAATTGTCAGCACTGTTTTTAGATTACCTTCGTGCTTTCTTTGGTTTCAGAGAGGTTGGGGCCGTCCGCTGCGCAGTCTGATCCTTTGTTTCGGGATCATAGCCATAGACCCGCGATTCGTCACTTGTTATGACCGTTTTCAAAACGTTTCCCTCCTCCTCACTATCAGTGAGTTGAAACCCGATCTTCTTTTCGGTCAAATGAAAGCAATTTCGACAAAAAGTTGGTAGACACACGTCTCATACCCAAATCTGCAGTGAGAATGGACAGAACTGAACCGTAATTAATGTTCATATCCTCCGACAACTCACGATTCATTTTCCTTACAATTTCCCCCGCTGCTTAGATGTTCTAACAAGTGTAGAACCACGTCTATGTTATCATAAGACTGCTCGTTATCTGTGAAGAAATTGTCTACCATCTGCTGCTATATCGGAAAATTGAACGATAGATGGATTGATGGAGTCATTGATTTGTTTTTTGCTTTTATCAGCATCCGACAGCAAGGCCCCCTGATCCGGAGGTTTTGAGTAGCGTGGAACCAACTCTTAATTGCTGTTATCTCCTAGTACACCCTGGAGCAGGGTATTAGCACCTGTTAGGTTCCGACAGAGAGAGGAAGAGATAGTTGAAATTTGTATAGACCATAATGAGGAAAGATGGCTCAGAAATTTTGATACTCACAGGACATATTGAATGCAAGAGGAACAAAGAAAAACAGTACAAAACCTACATAACGATCTGTAAATTAAAGGCAGAACAGAGTCTAGGGGAAATAGAAAAAAAGTCCTGGGTATAACGATAAACTACATCCGGCAGCGATGCCTTTGATTGGGAGGTTATGAGAAGCGTGGAACCACCTCTTAATTGCTGCCGTCCCCAGGTCCACCCTAAGCCGGGGTGTTATTACTTGGTATTGTCCGATCTATCAGTAAATAGGGAACCCCTAAAGAAAACAAAATACGATGAAAATATTAAGATATATTTTAGAGTAAAAATACTAGTAATACATATTTATATAAAAATGGTAAACAATACATATTTATAGTAAAATACCAAGAGTACATTTCATCTATAGTTGAAGGCATGCAATTTATTTCAAAATATTTAGATTTTGGCATGGCGAGCCTCGTCTCATTTTTTTGGATTTCTTCGACGTCTTGAAATCATATTCCTTTCGTGTGGGATTTAATTTTTGAGAAAACGGAAATAATAACCCATTGAGGTGTTGATATGTCGCTAAACAAAATCAGCCAACCAAAGAATCAATATGAAAGAAATCTTTGGGGACATTAGTCTATATAATATCCTACAATTTCTTAAAGAAATTAAAACTGTATTCTAAAATATAACTTCAACAAAACTATAACGTAAAACACACATATCACCGCCTCTAGTAATTATGTCTACACAAATATGTCTATGCACAAAATCTGAGTATCATCTACCATGTATTCAATTGTGAAAGCATAATAACATGTATCATATTTTATTACTTCAAATCTCTCAAAAAAGTTAAATGTCGGCATTAAACGACGCATGAAGGAGTTGATATTGCCGTTAAACAAACTTTTGTGATGTCAACGAATATTCGTTGTCACTTTCGTAATGCTCGTTGTAGTAGAGACTTTGTAATCGCAGATGCAACTATAGTAACGCCGTTGAACAATACTGGTATCAGACGCCTTCGAATATCACTCACACTAATTGTACTTGATCGATAATACTCGCTCGAACAGTAAACCTTGAAATAGTGATCCGAATAGAGAAATAGTATAGGGAATAGAGTAGAGAACAGCGGTCCTTATAATAACAGAGGATAAAGTAGAAATTAATTCATTTAGACGTTGTGTTTATGCATACATTCATAGTTTGTTATTTTGTTTATTTACTTAATTTGTTCATTTTATTGTTTGTTTTGTGACATCAACGGACACTCGTTAAAACTTTTGTGATGCCAAAGGACACTCGTTACCACATTTGTAATGCCAACGAATACTCGTTGTCACTTTTGTAATGCTCGTTGTAGTAGAGACTTTGTAATCGCAGATACAACTATAGTAATGCCGTTGAACAATACTGGTGTCAGACGCCTTCAAGTAACACCCGGACTAATAGTACTTGATCGATAATACTCGCTCGACAAGTAATCACTGAATATTGATCCGAATAGAGAAATAGTATAGTGAATAGAGTAGAGAATAACGGTCCGTATAATAATAGAGGATAGACTAGAAATGGCGATCAATTAGACACGTGCTACCTCCTATATATGCATTTCCTCTATGGTCACGTGGTCTACATAATTTAATAATGGGATCGCCTGTGTTTGCTCACTGGCGATCTATGTTCAAACTCAAGTGTCGGCAGCGAGATTTTATTCCTATATAACACAGATAAAACAACCACCTTTAACAGGTTATTTGAAAATAGAAATTTTTTTTAGATTGTAAGAAATTTTGGATATAATAATGACTTACTGATACAAATTCTACTAATTGAACCATAGCTGGGGAAAGAAGCGGTGGGTTCATACCTTTCCTCAGGGCGTTTGCGCATGAATGAATATTACGAACTAGACTGGAATTGGAACTCAGCTCCTCGACCTCCAATTCCAAACCGTTATCCATTACACCACACGCACATCCAACTTTACAGTATCTGCTATTCCCAAGCAGTCACCCATCTTAACTTCGGTGATCGTACAAGAACCGATGTTTCAACGAGATGTGGCCATAAGCAGGTGGAGTGATATTACAACGCAGTCGAGGCATCTTTGTTTATAATGACATTTTACTGTTTCTTAATAGCTTGCTTGGATTTTTCAAGGCATCTTCCGCTATTCGATTGCCCTTTCAAATGTTTGTTTGTTCAGATTTTCCATCGTCTGTTATAAAAATTCTCAAATAGCTAAATTTCTGTACTCCTCCTAGACTGACATCTCCAGTTCGGGGGTTCCTCTTGCCAAGTAAACAGATCAAATGAATCATTTTAACTTAATTATATTCATTCTGTCAGGCTTCTTGCTTCAACCCGCCTTTCTTTTTTACGTAAATCTTGTAGCGCCACACAGTTCTGCCCGCTTGGCAACTCTGATCACGCTGTGGTATTTGTCAACGTTTCCTTCGACTCCACGCCCTGCAAAGAACCTCCCATCACAAGAACCTCGTTCTACTATCAACGAGCGGATTTGGACTCGTTCCGTGACTTCCTCCGTGATGTCCCCTGGGATGTTGTCTTTACACTCCCTGTCCAGAATGTGCTTCTGAGGTCTCATCCTGGGTTAAAGCTGGAATCGACGCTTTCATCCCCTCAAGGAAATTTAAGGTCAAGTCGCACTCCTCCCTTGGTTCTCCGCTGCTTGCTCATCTGCCATCGCCCATAGGGATCACTTCTTTCACCGATTCCGTAGCGACATGTCTGACTGCAATAGACGTCTCTTTGCCTCTGCCCGTAACGAGTGTAAGCGTGTCCTCAACGAAGCTAAGTCAATATTTGCTGCTCGAATGAAGGAACGTATTGCATCTCACAAGTTTGGCTCAAAGATTATTGGCGAGTCTGCAAGAGTGTCCTGAATAATCGAAAACCCTCCATACCTCCTTTATTCAACCAGTTCGAGGTCTTGACCTCCCCTACCGACAAGGCTGAATGCTTTGCTCGGAAATTCTCATGTAATTCAACGCTCGATTCCACCGGTGTACCCATACCAGACTTCCCTCTTAGAACTGAGGCCTTACTGAGCGGCTTACACATAACCCCGTCATTGGTACTGGGCATTATCTCCACCTTAGACCCCCACAAGGCTAGTGGTGGAGATGGCATACCAGCCATTGTCCTGAAGAAATGCGCGCCTGAGCTAGCACCCGCCCTCTCTAAACTGTATAATTACTGCCTCAAGGAATCATGTTTTCCTGACTGCTGGAAGTCCTCATCCATTGTTCCTGTGTTTAAGAACTCTGGAGACCCCTCTGACCCCAATAATTACCGTCCTATTAGTCTCCCTACCCTGTTCGGCAAAGTCTTCGAAGCCCTAATCAATGCCGAAGTGGTTAATCACCCTCATCCCATAATCTGCTCTCAGACAAGCAATATGGTTTCCGCTACGCCCGATCTACAGCTGATGTGCTTACGGCCATCACTGAAACCGTCTACCAAGCCCTTCAAAATAACGGTGAGGCTCGTGCTGTGGCCCTCGACATCTCAAAGCATTCGATAGGGTTTGGCACGCCGGCCTTCTTCGTAAGCTCAGGGGTATGGTGTTACTGGTCAACTGTTTGATCTAATACAATCATTCCTGTCTAACCGAGAATTGAAGGTCGTTCTCAACGGATTCTCCTCAGTCCCTATCCCACTAACGCAGGTGTGCCCCAAGGCTCCATCCTTGGCCCCACTCTTTTCCTTATTTTCATCAATGACCTTCCTGGAGCTATAGATTCCCAAGTCGGCATCTATGCAGACGACACTACAATTTTCTCCTGCCTCAAAAACAAGTCTAGTGTCGGCGACAAAACTAACCTTGCCGTGCGTCTTGAAATGGACCTCCAATCGGTTGTTAACTGGGGCAAGAATTGGCTGGTCAACTTTAACGCCACAAAAACAAAATTACTCTCCATTAACCACCATAGAGATCCTTCCCTGCCCCCCCATTAAAATGTCTGATAGTCAACTTCCTGAGAGCAACTCCCTGCGACTGCTCGGTCTCACGCTGACTGCTGACCTGAGATGGAACAAATACATTGAGTCAATTGCTTCTTCCACCGCGAGGAAAGTTGGCTCTCTGTGCCGCGCCAGGAAATTTTTCTCCCTGAATCGATGCTTCAAATATACAAAACAACCATTCGCCCTTGCATGGAGTATTGCTGCCATATATGGGCTGGATCACCTTCTGCTTACCTCGGGTTCTTGACAAGATCCAGAGAAGGATATGTAATCTAATTGGCCCTGATCTAGCGTCTTGTTTGCAGTCACTCTCTCACAGACGCGCCGTCGCCTCTCTCTGTCTTTTCTACAAATACTTCCATGGTAACTGCTCTGATGAGCTGCTCTCTGGTTCCCAGACTCCATGAATTCAAGCGCCCTATGAGGGCTGGCATCCCGCTCTCACCCTTACATCGTAGAAACCTTCAAATGTAGCCGTCTCTCTTCTACTCCAATAGCTTCATACCTCGCACCTCTCGCCAGTGAAACATCCTCCCCAATTACTGTTTCCTGATAGCTATAATCTCCAACTATTCAAATGTAATGTCAATCGACATCTCAATTACCTTGATCTACCCACTATCCTTCTCCTCTTCCTTTCTCCTATCACTCTTATCTGCTCTCGCTCCAAATCTTCCGCAACCCCTGCATCCTAGTGGCTTCACGCCCCTTGCTTGGGGCACAATGCTTATATATATATATATATATATATATATATATATATATATATATATATATATAATTATCAATAGCTTCATACCTCGCACCTCTCGCCAGTGGAACACCCTCCCAATTACTGTTTCCCTGAAAGCTATAATCTCCAACTATTCAAATGTAATGTCAATCGACATCTCAATTACCTTGATCTACCCCTATCCTTCTCCTCTTCCTTTCTCTTATCACTCTTATCTGCTCTCGCTCCAAATCTTCCGCAAACCCCTGCATCCCTAGTGGCTTCACGCCTTGCTTGGGGCACAATGCTTAAAAAAAATGATTTAGCAAAGTGTATACTCTGATCCTTTGCGAATATCTATGCTGATGATGCACTAGTATAGGGGTGTGTCTTCAAAACTCAAATTTGTTCTCTCTCTCCTTCTCTCTCTCTCCTTCTCTCTCTCCTTCCTTCTCTCCTTCTCTCTCTCTCCTTCTCTCTCTCCTTCTCCCTCCTTCTCTGTCTCTGTCTCTCTCTTTCTCTCTCTCTCGTTTAGTAGTCAAATTCGTACTTCGTCGTTACATGCTCGAATAGTCCAATTTAAGAAAAAGAGTAGAGACATTTTTATATTGAAGAAAAGGCGTCGTTGGAGGCACCACAAAATCTGGAAATTTATTGATGCCTTACGGAAAGTTCAAAAAGGACGTGTTGCATTTTTCGAAAAGTTGATTGCTAGATATCCACCCTACCAAAAGGCTGAAAAAATATAGAGATGCTGACGAACGAATCAGAAAAGTCATAATGAAAGCGGAACCATTGTTTTGCTGACAGATTTTCAGTATTTCGTCTTTTTTTTATCATGTGTATGTTATATCGGCTAAGAAACGTGAGGGAGTTATTCCTAGAATTTATGCTCTTCTACTTAACAAAGAATATCCTATTCTCGTTTATTTGAGTTTCTTAAAACAATCGAACCAAATTTGAGACTGACTTCAATAATTTGTGACTTTGAATCAAAAAAGTCATGATGAAAGTTGAATCATTAGATCCTATTGTACATCTGAAGGACGTTGCTCATAATTACGAAATGAAGAAGTAATTTCTAAGATTAAATATCTTTACTAATTTAATTTTTTTTTTTTTAAATAGAATATCTTTAAGTTTTCAGTTTACATTATTACATTAGTGTTTTAATAAGATCCTTAATTCCGTAAATGAATAAAAAGTCATATTGAAAGTTGGGTGTTTTCAGTACTTTTATCCATTTTTCTTTGGCGGCGGGGGGGGGGGTTTCTCCGGTCAAACACATTGACGTCAAAACAGTCTGACGCCTAAACAGCTGTGCCGAATAGTCCAATTATTTTTCTGACGCTGAATCAGCCACGCCAAATGAACGACGCCGGAACGTACAAAACTCGCCTAGAACTGATCTCTCCTCTGACCGAGCTCTAACTGCTCAGGAGGGTGGGGGTGGCTGGCTAGTCTAATGGAATGTCTCGAAAACCAAACTAATGACATTCCTTCATCGCCGATCGAACTCAGATCTCTCACCAATTGCGAAAAACGGAGGTACCCTCACGGGGGCCCTCTTCCTTGGGCTCCTGTTGGATCCCAGATCTCAAGTGGAACGCGTACATACGATCTATCACTAAGGATGCGGCTAAAATGGCTAGTTCCCTGTACCGCTCCAGTAATTACCTGACTCCACCCGCTATACTCTACCTTTACAAGAGTGCCACCTTAATGACCTCCCGACGTTGATGCTTCACCTTGATGGTCAGCGTGACAGAGTCGTGAATGTCCGAGGTAACTCGACACGAATAATAATTATCTGCAACGGATTAATTATGTCAGATTTACACAATGTCCGATAAAATGTACACTATTTACATTATTCGGACTATTGTCCTCATCTTTGTCGCCATATTTATTACAACGTTTCGGCCGTTGTACGCTCCGGCCTTCTTCAGGTGGTTGGAATGTCGAACTGAACCCTTTATTTCGCTCACTGGGTAGACTGTTCTAGTCTAAAGAATGTCAGTTATCTCCTGTTAATTCTCCTCTTCACCGCCTTAACCAAGTATTGAACTCACATTCTTTGGGTCCTGTCACTAACTAACACCTTTATCCACTGTGCCATGTGTCCTTGGGGACATCTGGGTATGAATTTCTAATTATTATATACCTAATGTCTTCGGCAACCATTTTTACTAGTTCTCATATTGCAATTTTGCTGTTATCCATTTATGTTTTTACTAGAGTTCATATTTAACCTGGAGAGCTGTGTCTGGCATAAGATCACCGAATTTAGGGCAATCTATGAGAATGGTGCGCTCTACAAAATATTAATAATATGTTAGACATGCTTTTTAACTATCACCCCACAGAAAAAAAGCATTTAATCATTCTCGATTTTTTTTCTTCACTTTTGTTTTTGCTTTTATCTTTTTTTACTTACAAAAGTTCGAGAGACACTGTAATATTATTGTTTTAATTCTCGTCTCTATCACAGAAAAAATGTCTTTGTTTGAAAAATTCTTAGGGGGGTGGAAATAAGCTTGAATCTTGGAAGTATCCCAGTCCGATTTAAAAACTGGCTTCTGTAATCCCCCATTTCTGTTGTCTTCGTGTAAAGAGACATTGAATGCAGAATTTCGTGACAATCACGCCACCCTTTCCAGCGAGATTGGTCCCAGGCAATTTACCCAAGAAAACAAAAAAAAAAATAAAATAAATAAATAAAACCAATAAATGTAACGGGTTTTGTATCAGATGTTTACAAAACGAAGGAAGTAACTATGATAATGTCCATCCTTTGTCACTCGAAACTTTCCTATACTCTCTCTCTCTCTCTTTCTCTCTCTCTCTCTCTCTCTCTCTCTCTCTCGTCTTATCTTTCAACCACTCTTATTATCTTTTACTGTCGTACTTCCTCTTTCTTTCCTATTCTTTCTCCTTCTCTTTATCTCCATCACACTCTGTCCATTCCATTCTCTCGACCTCTCCTTTTGTCATCAACCCACTCTCTGTGACTCCCACACTCTCTACATTCCAATCCCCCTCTCTCTCTACCTCTTACGTTCTTTCTCTTATTCTTTCGCTAACCCATTTTCTCGCCATTCCACACCTCTCAGCGTCCTAAGTACTCTTACTATCCTTTTATCTGTCTGCCCATCCTACTCCCACTCTCTTTCTTCTTCCCTTCCTTGTATTCCTTCTCTCCCTCCTACTATCTCTCCACCCAATTTTCCCTTCTCCTCACTCTTTCTCTTTCTTTCTAACACCAACTGTTTCTATTTCCCAATCCCCCTTTCTCTTCCTTCCACTTTCTTTCTTCTTTCTTTTTCTCGGTCACACTCCCTCTCTTTCTTCAAATCTACCTCACTCTCATTCTCTCTCTCCCACTATCACACATTTTCTCTTTTAATTTCACTCGTCCACACCCGCACTTGCATTCTATCTCCTGGCTTTCCTTCTCTCCTCACACTCTTTCTCTCCTAATCTCTTTACCTCCTACTCTCTCACGGTTCCCTCTTTTTCCTCTTTCTCTCTCTCTCGGTCCTTGTCTCTGTTACCTGCCTTTCTCTCACTCACTCACTCCCAAATTCACTCCCCCACTTTTCTCCCTTCCACTATCTATTCACATCACACTTCCGTTCTCATCCCATTCTCTTTTTCGATTTTGCTCTCTCGCTCACACTCTTTCACCCTCGTAATACATCTCTCTCCTACTCTCTCTCCCCATTCATTCTCTCCCACTCTCTCTCTCTCTCATTCCTCTCTCTCACTTTCTCCAATTAATTCTTCCTACCTCTCCCCACTTCCATTCTCTCTTCATCCAACTCTTCATTCTATCACTTTATCCCCCTTTCTCTCTCTCTTTAATTACCCTAAACAATCTCCCTCTAGTATGGCTAACGGCTTAATCTTCACCGTATATGTTTTGATTTTTACCTTCCCCGCCACAGATTTTACCCCAAATCGTACTATCTTTGACATTTAATATCAACTTTATCCAGCATAAGAAAAAACAACAAACATCAGACCTGGATTTATTTTCGACATTTTTTTTTTATTAGGCTTCTTCATCGTCTTCATCTAAAAGAGAATTTAACGTCCTCGTTTCCAACTGAAATAAGTTCAGTAATTTTTCTTCGAGAATACGTTATTAATGTCTTGGATTCTGTTGTAACCTAAGAAGGGTCACTGAATGAGGAATAACCAAAAACGGAAGTTGGAAATGAAATGCTAATCTTTATAACATCAATAAAATACAATACTCGCCAGCGACGTGAAGTAGGTAAACCACTGCTAGTGGTGGACTACTTAGACACCATATTAACCCCACTTACAATAGTATCCAACGAATTTATGAGGATTAGGACATACCCATTAGTGTTCATAGGTAAGGTATATAACAGATTTAATCAGTATCGGGTGCTTGTCCACTTGTGCTTATCCAGTGCAGTTTTCTCTGGCATAAAAATAGCATTTCTTTCTCAGGAAACGGTTACAAAATAGTACGATATTTTCATACTCGTTTGTAAGGAACTGAATTCAAGTTTCATTACATTTTTACCGTTTGCCTGTCCTGCACATCATAAGCGATATATATATATATATATATATATTGATTTAAAATGTTTTTTCGCTACATAGTTCTAACCATGTCTCAAAAATTTTTGAAACATGGTTAAAACTGTGTAGCGAAAAAAATATTTTAAATGAATTAATTTATAATATTAATGCTCTGTAAATTTACATTGAGCACTATTTTGTAAAAATAAGAATATCTTTTAAGAAGACCGGATTATATATCTTACTGTTCTTTCTTTTTATTTATATATGGCATGCACAAAGAAATGACTGAGCATCGCAGTGGTGCAAAGGAATAAACATATCATTGCTAATATATATATATATATATATATATATATATATATATATATATTTGAATAATAATTATATTTTGTAGTGGAAGTGTTTATATATGTCGATTTATGCGTATATATATCATTTTATGTTTATTTTTATCTATTAATATTTTATCCACCCCTGTAAATAAAATAGACAACTCCACTATCAATATAATACGCTTTATATAAACTCTAAACTCAACCATGTCTCTCCCATAACTCCTCCTTACCCTCTCTGTTAAATTACATAAACTTGATGCTACCAGTCAAAAGTGTGAATTTTCATTTGATCTTTCATTTCATTTTTGGAAGTGTTATCTGATGATACAGCGTCCCTTAAAAGGGCTCTGGTGAAATAAATTATTATAATGGAACCTTAAAGTGGTCTCTTTTTCTTTAATATATATATATATATATATATATATGTGTGTGTGTGTATATATATATATATATATATATATATATTACGCAACGGTCAGTTTTCAATTCGTACCTGATGATTCTGCTGTGCTGAATTGCATATATTTATATTGCCGTTATCACTACTAATTCTGTAATCAATGAAAGTGTTTTGTAAATTAATGAATGTGTAATAGTGATTTCTTCTTGGTATGTTGAATATATAATTTATTCGAGTTTTTATAGTAAGCAAAACAAAACATTCCCAATTCCTACTATAACTATCGCAAGAATCTATCCCTCCAACCTCTTCCATCGTATTACTATCTCCTATTCCCACCTTTTTCCCGCACACCTCACTCTTATGACGCTTGCGAGTTGCTGTGCGTAAACTTTTGACCGTGGTTATTGGTAAGGAATCTTCCCAGACTAGCCAGCATTCAACACCCCGCCCATCCTTCACCAAACTGCTATCAACAAGCACTATTGTTTCACTCCATCAATTTTTTGTTTTATGTATATTTTTTATCAAGCAAATGGAAAAAAAGGAAGTGACGTTTCACACACGGCTTGCCCACAAGCAGAATTGTTCATAACAATTTTTGGTTCTCACCCGTCGAGGTGCAGTTGAAATGCACCGAAACGTAGTTGCATCTTTGTAGTGAGTAAACTGTTTTTATCTATATGATAAATTATAATATATATATATATATATATATATATATATATATATATATAAAAGTGAACATAGAAGTCAACACTTACAGGCGACAGTCTTTTTTCATGCTATATGCAATCGTCAGGCCACATATGCTGTTATTTTTCTCGGCTATTTTATATATATACGGGTTAGTGGTGCATTGTGGGTATTACACGCTCTATCTCTGATATTGAGCACTTTATTCCATAAATATAGCAAACCTTAAGACTATATTTCTGTATATATATATATATATATATATATATATATATATATATATATATATATATATATATATATATAGTTAAATTCCAGATGAATTCATGGGAATTTAACTATATTGTCGACATGGAAATAAAAAAAAGAATAATAATAATACTATGAAAGTAATTTACATTAACCAGAAATAAAGGATTAGACAGAATCGTCTATCTTTTGGATTTTTAATGTAACTATAACAACAAAAACATTTCGATTTCATTTTTGCCTTGAAAAAGTCGGAAGACGAAACGCGTCGGCAAAATGTAAGATTTTTTTTCCAATTGTCATTTGATACCATACACTGTATTTCGCTGGTTATAAGAGGCTGGGATCCATTAGACGCCCCAAAATTTTCTGAAAGAAGTAATCGTTTTCCTTGTATTTCATAGCGCTCCACACAATCCGCAATTTTACCCACTGAATAACATATTTCAGCATGAAAATCGGACTAAACATGACAAATTCATGAGAGACCCAGAAAAAGTACCAATTTTATGGTAACTTTTTAGAATATAATAATTAGAAGTGAAGTTAAAAGTTCGTCATATGAAAACATGAAACCTAACCTAATTGCAGACTGAAATCCTCACTAATCGTGACAAACACATCACAAACAAGGATGGAGGTTTAAAATTATATATATATATATTTATATATATATATATATATATATATTGTCATCCACAGACAGACTGTATCACAGCTCATCAGTGTGGCTTGACGTCCGGTTGAGTCGAAACCCGACTGAATTGGCGTCAGTCGGGATTCTACCACTAAGCCGTTGGCGCACGGCAGGGATGAAGGTGAATTTAAGCGTATTTATTTTTAGATATACACACAGTGACTGAGAGAACCCAATTCGATTTAACGAAGAGTCATGCATTATTAGCCGTAATAGTCACTGTTTACAAACCCACACTGCCTCCCCAGAGAGCTCAACTGAAATAAATTTTTCAGGAGCATATATATTGTCATCCACAGGCAGACTGTTTCGCTGTGTCACAGCTCGGTGTGGCTAGACGTTCAGTTGCTCTCTTACTAGGATCGAAACCCGACTGAATTGTCATCAGTCGGAGATTCTACCACTAAGCCGTTGGCAGGTATGAAGGTGAATTTAAGCTTATTTATTTATTTAGATAAACACACAGTGACTGAGAGAACTCGATTCGATTTACCGAAGAGTCTTGCATTATTAGCCGTAATAGTCACTGTTTACAAACACACTTCCTCCCCATATATATATATATATATATATATATATATATATATATATATATATAATTTGTGTATGGGTTAAAACATAATAAACAATGCTTACCGTATTGATGAATCCTGATACTGGCATTATAGCTTCAAATCCTAATTACCCATAATCTTGATAAGTTTATCACAAGGATTAAGTTTAGTGCTGGAATTGTTTTACATTCGGATGTAACTGGGCAGCTGGTGTTCACCCCACATTTCAAAACTTATCACTCCCGTCATTGACCTCGGATTTATAGCAAGTAAGTTGCTTTTCTTTTTAGATATTTCATCGGAAAAATACGTTTTATAAGCAGTAAACTACGGTAGTATTAATATATATAATTTTTTTATCGCTGTTTGACGCAAACCTATATTAAATAATAGTCTAGTATAAAATTTCTGTTATGACTGAAATTGCTACTATTATTGTGGTACAGTATACAGATCATTTGAAAAGATTGGTTTTGGGCAAGTTTGCAATATATCATGAGTACCAACAAAAAATTTGATGATAGAAAAACGAACGAAGCAAAACAGTCACGCATATTATCTTATTTCTAGCCACAGGGGACAATGGAACTCTAAACGAAAGTCTTTACAAAGAAAAGAGTGCTGGATTGCTATGTGATATCCACCCTCTTATATGGCAGTGAATGTTGGACAATTTCCCCAAGGATGAGAGGAAAAACTCGAGGCATCATAAATGCGGTTCTACAGAAGTATATTGAAAATTCCATGGAAGGAGCGAGTAAGCAACAAGGGCGTTATAAAGAACAGAAGAAACGCCATTACTTACTTTAGCCGACGCGTTTTGTCTTTTGATAGACTTTGTCAAAGCAAATGTCCCTCAGAGGACGAAACGCGTCGACTAAGGTAAGTTTTCCTTTCGTCTTTATTGATATTGTCTTTGTACAGATAGTTTAGTTATATCTGAAATTTTTACGCACACACCCCACACGCAGGAACACGCACACACACACACACACACACACACACACACACACACACATATATATATATATATATATATATATATATATATATATATATATATATATATGTCATGGGTCCTTACCTATAACTACAGAAGGAACTCTTCCTAACACTATGTATACTACGCCTCTCAAGAGAGAGGGTCGAATCAAGCCGAGAAGCTCGGTCGAACTCTCTGCCTCTGAACAGAGAGGAACCCGGACGAGACTCCGCCGAAGGGCAGAGTCTCGTTCGGGGAGGTTGACCAACCCGATCCCGTTTATACGGGCATTTTTTGGCCGAGCCTACGGGCTCAAGGGGAAACCCACGTTAAACTCGACCTTGCCAC
This sequence comes from Acanthosepion pharaonis, assembly GCA_903632075.3. NCBI lineage: Eukaryota > Metazoa > Mollusca > Cephalopoda > Sepiida > Sepiidae > Acanthosepion > Acanthosepion pharaonis. Next base: position 833,247 of record CAHIKZ030001868.1, read on the forward strand.
ATGCAACCCTCGTGGGAAGGGGGCTGAATACCGAATCGAGTCGAGCCGATAGTAGTTCACCCCAAACCAGACTGACAGTCATACTAACACCTTCCCATCTTGTATTATTATTACGTGTAATATACCTTCGTTATTTCTACTCTTGAGTTCGTGTTGTTCTTCCTTGGACTATAACATATATATATATATATATATATATATATATATATATATATATATATATATGTCAATATTTATATATATATATATATATATATATATATATATTAAAAATGGACAAGGTCCGACAATTTATTTATTAAAGACATTTTTATGTTTAACGTTGTTATTTATAGATACAAGTATTTAAGCTTATGTACGAGATTCATGGAAGATTAAAGTTTATAAGCAGTAAATTCGACCTTGTCAACCGAAAAGGTTCTTTGTGGCCCAGAGGTAAGGCACGTCAGCGTAAATGACGGTTCCGTATAGGATGCAGGTTCGAATCCTGTCAAAGAACGAATATTTTCTATGAAAATTTCTCGGACATTCAGGCCGGTAAATGTTATTTAATACTGTTTATCATAAACAGGCATTTGCTTAAATACTTGTATCTATAAATAACAACGTTAAACATAAAAAATGTCTTTAATAAATATATATATGTCAATATTTATATATATATATATATATATATATATATATGTCAATATTTCTGAGATGACGTATTATGTACTCTATTTACATTATTCGGACTATTGTCCTCATCTTTCTCACCACATTTATTACAATGTTTCGGTCGTTGTACGCTCCGGCCTTCTTCAGGTGGTTGGAATGTCGAACTGAACCCTTTATCTCGCTCACTGGGGTAGACTGTTCTAGTTCCACGTGCCATGTTTAATGAATGTCAGTTATCAGTTATCTCCTGTTAATTCCCCTCTGCAAATTCTCCACTGCCTTAACCGGGTATTGAACTCACACTTTGGGTCCTGTCACTGTGCCATGTGTCCTTGTATGAATTTCTGAAGGAGGCCGGAACATTGTAATAAATATGGCGACAAAGATGAGGACAATAGTCCGAATAATGTAAATAGCGTATATATATATATATATATATATATATATATATATATATATATAGAGAGAGAGAGAGAGAGAGAGAAAGCGGGGAAAGAGAGGGATGAAGATGGAGAGAATTTTGTCACAATTTTTTAATAAAACACGTTTGATAACAGTTCGGGGACAAGAGTATAAAATGATTAAATTAAAACAAACAGTAATAATTCAATAAGGAAATCGTCGGACATTTTGAAAATTACGATAATTTATGTGTCTCTATTCTCCAAATTAAATGATCGTAAGTGAATTGGCGAGGTTTTATTTTATTTTCTAGGACTTTTACAGAAATTAATTTTATAACGGCAGAAATTACGAATAAAAAATAAAAACAAAATATCAAGCATTTTAAATTTAATATTGTTATATATACAGAAGTAGCAATTTTACATGTTAGTTGGCATCAGGAAGAGACAGCTGAATTTCCTTGGACAAATGATGAGGAAGGAGGATTTGAAAAAAGTTAATGTTCACGGGTCATTTCAAGGGCAAGAGAGAGGGAAGACAGAAAGCCTGACGTGCTTGTGTAAATGGATAGCGTAAAGGGAGCTGGGACCTATCGGAAGAAGAAGAAGAAGAAGAATCTTCTTTTTCACTTCCTTCTCCATCTTTTTCTTTTTCTCCTCTTCCTTCTTCTTCTTCTTCTTCTTCTTCAATTCCTCCTCCTACTTCTCCTTCTTATTCTTGTCCTGCTTCTCTTCCTCTTCCTCCTCCTCCTTCTTCTTCTTCTTCTTCTTCTTCACTTCCTCCTCCTCCTTCTCCTTCTTATTCTTGTCCTGCTCCTTCTCCTCCTCCTCCTTCTTCTTCTTCTTCACTTCCTCCTCCTCCTTTTATTCATGTCCTGCTTCTCTTCCTCCTCCTCCTTCTTCTTCTTCTTCTTCTTCTTTTTTTTCTTCTTCTTCTTCTTGTTCACTACCTCCTCCTCCTTCTTCTTCTTCTTCTTCACTTCCTCCTTCTTCTCCTTCTTCTTATTCTTCTCCTGCTTCTTCTCCTCCTCCTTCTTCTTATTCTTCTTCTTCTTCTTCTTCACTTCCTCCTTCTTCTGCTTCTTCTTATTCTTGTCTTGCTTCTTTTCCTCCTCCTCCTCCTCCTTCTTCTTCACTTCCTCCTCGTTCTCCTTCTTCGTATTCTTGTCCTGCTTCTTCTTCTTCTTCTTCTTCTTCGCTTCCTCCTCCTCCTTCTTATTCTTGTCCTGCTTCTCTTCTTTCTCCTCCTCCTCCTCCTCCTCCTCCTCCTTCTTCTTCTTCTTGTCCACCTTTCCTTTTTTCTTCTTGTCCACTATCCACTTCTTCGTCTTTTGCTTCTTCTTCTATGTTCTTCAGATTGTAGGCTGTCATGTCTGCTCCAAAATGTCTTCTTGTTCATGGCTCTTAATAAATGTTGACTTTTTTGTTATTCCTTATGCACCCTAGAAATTTCAATTGTCCCTTCCTGATGACAACATTTCCTTTATGTTTCCATTTTCTCTAAAAACTTTGCCATTCCTCACATTGTTCGGTCCATGGTGTCCTCAGCATCGTCCTGTGGAATCACATTTCTGTTGTCTCAAATACTCCTCATCTTTGAGGACAAAATGTCCAGCATTAGAAAAACTGCCACAAAGAAGGACACACGAAACAGAAAGTTGTGGAGAGCCATGATTGTCTATATCCTGAAGTAACACAGTCCATAAAAGAATACCAGTCCCATTTGGTAGAAAAAAAGTGATTTTTTATAAATCTATAATTAATACCGTATTTTTGAAAAACATCTAATAAATCTCCTTTTGAAGTGTACCATGTCCCTTCAGGACATGGCCGATCATGTAGCATTGTTAGTATAGTTTGAGGTTACACCATCCAACACATTGTCTGTTCTGCCAACCATTTGCCCAAACTTTTTGCAACTTGCTGTTTCCCTCTGTCCAATTTGGATTCAGAAAATCCTGTGATTGTCCAATTCTCCTGTTATGGTCCGGTTCCTTGTACCACGGTGATAGTCCAAGGTAGAACCAATAAAGAAGAACTCAAATACGGATATGGAATAACACAGATATATTACAAACAGGAATATATACAGAGAAGTAGAAAGTGTTAGTACGAACAATTAGGTTTAATAGAGAGAAAAATGTAGTCTTGACCAGTATCACTATTCCAATGTCTTGTAGTAATTGTCTGAATGTGACTCTGTTTCGGACTGCCTCTGACTCGACTGACTGACTCGCTCGCTCTGACTGACTGACAGACTACTGACAGACTTCCCTCCAGACTTCAGACTGAACTCTCTGCTTCCTCTTGAGGAGTAGTATTTATTACGTATGGAATAGTTCATTATGTTATTATGGTTAAGGTCCCATAACCTCTCCAAACACACTTTCTTTACTATGTGTCCTATAGAACTATAATTAATAAAGGATTTTCGACCTTATAATTAAGAAAGAAAAAAAAAAAAGAAAGGTTATGTAGAGAGAAAAAAATAGAAAGTTGTAAGAAAAAAAGAAAGAGAAAAAGAAAGAGAAAAAGGAAGAAAAAAAGAAAGAAAGTGAATGCATAGAGAAAGAGAGAAAGCTGTATGAAAGAATAGAAAGAAGGAAAGAAAGAGAAAGGGAGTGTGAAGATTGAAAAATAGAATTAAGAGAAAAAAGAAAGAAAGATAGAATGAAAAATTATAAAGAGAAAAATATGAATGGTGTGCGAAATAAAGAAAGATTATAAAGAGAAAAATGAATTGTAGCTGTATAAAAGAAAGAAAGAAATAAAGAAAGCATGAAAGAAAGAAAGAAAGAAAGAAAGAAAGAAAAAGAACTTAGAAATGAGAGAAGAATAGAAACCTATATATATAGAAAGAAAGAAGAGGTATGAAGAGAGAGAAAATAGAAAGCTGTATGAAAGAAAGCAAGAAAGAAAGCATGAAAGAAAGAAATTTAAAGAAAAAAAAAGAAAATTTAAAGAAAAAAAAAGAAAGATTATGAAGAGAGAAAAAGCAGAAAGCTGTATGAAAGAAAGAGAAAAAGGAAAAAAAAGAAGAAAGAAAGAATAAAAGATTATGAAGAGAGAAAATTAAAAAAAAGCTGTATGAAAAAAAGAAAGATTATAAAGAGAGAAAAGAATAGAAATTGGTATAAAAGAAAGAAAGAAAAAAAGAAAGAAAGACGATTAAGAAAGGAAAAGAAAAGGAGGT
>CAHIKZ030001868.1:842500-852500 GCA_903632075.3 Acanthosepion pharaonis
GCCTTTTCTAGTTCTAGAAGAACATTAAATCCCTCTTGCTAGTTCATCGAGTACTGATAATTCACTTCTAAGGTGTTCAATTTCTTTTCTATTTTTCTTTTCAGTGGAGCGAAATGTCTGTGAGACTCAGTCTTAAAAATTTGATGTTCATTTTTTACAGAAGTTAGTGGAATATAAGTTATGCATAAATTGATTTTCATTGAAATTTGAATAATGTCAATTTAAGAATCAAAATGAGTTTTAATCAATTATAGAGCAAATAATTTTTGAGGTTATGCTTTGACATTGCTAATTTTGGAACAATTCTCGTTAATTATTATAATATATATATATATATTTATATATATATGTATATTTTATTTATACTCGTTCGATGATTTTTGAATATACAAGTTAATGTTTTCTAATATACCGCGTTTCTAAATTTTTAATTAAGATGAATTTGTTTTATTTCGGTTTTTTTTGACCTGAGGTCTGTGGACTATTTTTTTCGGAATTTAACGAAATTTTGTTATTCATCTTATCTTGGGAATATTTATATGATGATGCTTTTAGTTTAAAACTGTCTAATTGTTCTGTTCGGTTTTTCATGAAGCAAACGGATGAATTTTCTGAGGTTTTTAAGACGATCATAATGATGAACTTTGTATGTATTATTTTATCTTTCCTTAAATGTCATTATGGATCGTGAGAATTTAATAATAGGATTCAGATGTGATTATTATTCATTATTGAAAAAAGTTTGTTCCTACATTTTCTGAACTTTCCTGAAAGGCTCCAAATCCTACATTAGAAATATGACGTTTTTTTAATGGAATTTTATGCCCAAGTTAAACGGGTCCAAAACCCAAATTGCCCGGCACGTATTAATTTCCTACAAAGGTAGGGGATTTCTTTTCATATTATGGCCAATCATCATCAGTTGGGGGGTTGTTGTTCGGAGTTTTCCTATTTCCCTAAATGGGTTGAGTAATTAATTCGACATCCTCAAAGAGAATGACCTTTGGTTAAAAAAAAAAAAAAAAAAAAAATTAGCTGTAAATGAAATTTAAAAGGCCTGACAATTTTCTTTTTGGATCATTTTCATTATTATTGGAGTCGTTGAAATTCATTTTTAAAAAAAAAAAAAAAAAAAAAAAATTGTCCAAAAAATATTGTATTATTTTCTTCTGTAAAATGTAATCATCATGAGACCAGTGATTATTATTATTGACTATTATTATTATACAAATCATTATTATTATTATTATTATTTTATTATTACATTAACATTTCATCATCATATTCATTTATTATTATTATTATTATTATTATCATCATCATCATTATTATTATTATTCTATTATTTATTATTAGGTTGGGCCATAAATGGATTACTATTATTATTAATATTGACATTATTAACAATTAGGAGGATCATCATTATTATTTGGGCTATTATTATTTATTATCATGGTTGGCTCGTTATTATTATTTTATCATTATTATTATTTTTTTACTATTATTAATTTTTTATCATTCATTTTAATATTATTTTCCTTGATTAGCACCTGGAATCTTGGTTAAAAAAGCAAAGAATCACCTTCTCTCCTCCTCTTTTTGTCTTTTTATGGCCCATTAAGATAATTCTTCTTTACATTCGGTCTTTTTAAAACTTCTTCTTTTTCTTCTTATTTTTTTTCACTTTTTAGGCTTCTTCTTGTCCTTTTTTTCATTTTTTCAATTCTCTTCCTTCTCCAATTCTCTTCTTTTTGGAGGACATTTTTTCTAGTTTCGCCACTTTCTTCTCAAGGATCTTCTTCTTCAGGAATTCATTTTTATTTATGAAATTATTTTTTAAAATATTTTTATTGACATTTTTTTTTTATTTTCATTATTATTATTTTTAAAATGGATCAAATAATTATATTAATAATTAATCCACTTTTCCTATTATTTCTTCTTCTCTTTTTTTTTATTTCATTTCATTTTTTTCCTCCCACTTACTTTCCTTCTTCTTCTTATTAATATTATATACTTTGACATTAACTCTCTTCCTTTTCCTCTTCTTTCTCTTTTTCATTTTTCCTCCTTCTACTTACTCTTCTTTTCTTTCTTTCTTCCTCTTCTTTCTCTTTTACTACTACTCCTACTTCTTCTTCTTCTTCTTCTTCTTATTATTATTATTATTATTATTATTATTATTATTATTATTATTTACTTTCACATTAAATCTCTTCTCTTTTTTCTCCTTTCTCTTTCATTTTTCCTCCTTCCACTTCCTCTCTTCTTTTTCTTCTTCTTCTTCTTCTTCTCCTCTTCTTCCTCCTCTTTCTCTTTCTTCAACGGTTTTCTAAAATATTCTCTTTATGCTTTTTCATTTTCATTTTTAAAAAAAATCATTGTTTTCTTTATTGTATGTCATTGAGTAAATATATGCTTGTTCATACTTTTTCTGCTTAATAGATTTCTCCTTATCTCACTATAAAAGGACATGGTCATGACTATAACAATTTAATTGAAAATATTTTCACAGGAGGGGATTATGCTGTGGCTTTTAAGCAGTTATATTTACTATTTTTCTGAATATCAGCAGTTTTGTAAAAAATCAGATAACAGATCAGCCAGAAGCATTTTATAATATGAAGAAAGATGTATTATTTTATTTCCACAAACAAACAACAGATAGAAAGTGAAGCTACAAGGCTTGAACAAAAATTGATTGGCAAAATTGGGCAAAATCACAAACCAAAAAAAAGGTTAGAGGTGTACAGAAGTGATCAAGTTGACTATGCAAGCTATCAACATGCGAAGATCAAAGAAAACCAGCTGTGGATGATTGTCAAATGGAACAGTAAATATGAGTTCAATCAAGGTAGATAATAGTCAGTCAGTTATGTGCCATTCATGATACATGCTTAGGCGATCATGTCTCTTTCTATACATGAATGACGAGGCAGATTTTTTTTCCTGCAGTAGATTGCCATTTCTTTCTGCAGTAGACCAGTTGCTTTCCAAGGCTTTAGAACCCAATCTGTCCTGCTATCTACACATAGCTGGGGGGAGGAGAAGAAGAGGATCCATACCTTTCCAAAGGGTATTAGCACATAAGTGAATGTAATAGATTCGACCGGAGATAGTAATACACATTTAAATAAAGTGGAAACAGGGCATGGAATGACCAAGCAGTACTAAATAAGAAAGCGGTGAGATATCTGCAGGCATACCAGAATGAAAGCAGTTAACTCCCATTGATTCAATAAAGTGTTATACTTCAAAATTCAGGTTGATATCAAAAAAAGGACAGGGAGCAAACCAACCAAATTTTGTGATAATAACAAAAAAGATGAGGATATTAGTCTGAATGTAAATAATAACACCTCATCCTAGAAATTGTAATAGAAAGTAATCAGGTGATAATAACAACAAAGATAAGGATATTAGTCTTAATATAAATAATGATAACACCTCATCCCAGAAATTCAGACAGAAAACAATCAGGTGATAATAACAACAAAGATGAGGATATTAGTCTCAAGGTAAATAATGACAACTTCTAATCCCAGAAATTCAGACAGAAAGCAATCAGGTAATGATAACAACAAAGATAAAGATATTAGTCCCAAGGTAAATAATGATAAGACCTCATCCCAGAAATTCAGACAGAAAGCAATCACGTGATAATAACAACAAAGATTAGGATATTGGTGTGAATGTATATAATGATAACACCTCATCCCAGAAATAACATCAAAGATGAGGACATTAATCTGAATGTAAACAATGAAAATATTGATAACACCTCTTCGTAAGAATTCGGACAGAAATCTATACACAACATTAGATTTATAAATTAGAAATAATAAAATGTTGAAATAGATTATACAATATCTGGACAGGTTGACACCAATGACTAGATTCTCAGAATTAATTCCAGGGGAATTTTGTTGAAATAATAAAAAGATCTTCAGCATGAGGTTTTTTTTGGCATTTTTTCTTGTTTATTTGTTTTATCAGGTGATGAGATTTACAAGTGAGAAAGAATGAAACTTTGACTTCCTGTGACGTGATTGATAATTAGAGGATTTTATATGGAGAACTGAGAATAAAAGAAAAATGAGCCGAAACTTGAAAAATGGATTGAATCATTAATTTTTGGCATGCCGAAAAGGTTAAAGTTTGGAATCAAAGTTAGGACAGTGAATTAAGGAAATTTAATTATTTCTTGTATCTATTGTTAAGAACAGAACTACGCAAATGAATTCTAAATTATTATTCATTTCAGGAATATTCATCAATTAATTCCAGATTCATAGGGAAAAACCCATTTTATATATATATAAATATATATATATATATATATATATATATATATATATATATATATATATGAGTGTTTTCACATGTGTATATATTTATGAATGCATGTATACGTTGATACATAGACATATGCCATCTTCCCACATATATCTAATAATTTTATGTATAAGAGTACCTCTTATCTATGTATATATTTATCTTTCTAAATTTGTTTAATTCTTTTGTCTTTCTCTCTCTATACATCCCTCTGTCTGTTCATATTTATCTATAAATTTAGCTATCAGTCTACCTATCTATCTATCTATCTATCTATCTAATTCCTTATTTTTCTCTCTCTATATATGAATATATCTATATATCTGGCTGTACAGTCTATTCATATCTATTTATAAATCTAGCTATAATTCTACCTAGCTATATATCTGTCTATATATATGTCTATATGACTATCTAACTATCTTTATTTTGTATCTATCTATCTATCTATCTATCTATCTATCTATCTATCTATCTACTTTCTTTCTTTATTTTCTCTCATATATATATATATATATATATATATATATATATATATATATATATATATGCACACACACACACACATGAAGAAAAGAGAGAGAGAGAGATAGAGGGAGAATGAATAGAAAGGGAGACAGACATAAAGGAATGAAAAGATGCAGAAAAACAAGATAGGTTCCAATGTGTTCATATCTATGCTATGTCTGTGTACAATTTACTTAAGATCTCTCTCTCCCTCTCCCTCTCTCTCCCTCTCTCCCTCTTCCTCTCTCTCCCCTCCATATATATATATATATATATCATAAACAAATAATTTATACAAATAATTAAATAGCACTGTTAATGTGATTAATGGTAAAATCACTTCACTAACAGGACTTAATGAGATATTAACTTACTATCAATTCCTTGAATAATGAAATATTTATATTCGAGTTGATGTCACATGGAAGACACATGCCAAGTACTTTCAACAATTTAAATTGTCATCTTCAGTGTGTAATTTTCCCATATATAGGCCTGAAGATGATAATTTGAAATTGTTGAAAGTACATGTCATGTGTCTTCCACCTGACAACAACTCGAACATAAGGATCTTATTATTCAAGATATTGATAGTAAGTTAATGTCTCATTAAGTCCTGTTAGTGAAAGGCTTTTGCCATTAATCACATTAACATTGCTATTCAATTCTTTGTATAAATTATTTCGTTATGATATAAATTATAAGCTGGTGACCCTGGCTTTCACACTATTTGCAATTGTCAGACAAACTGATTAATTTTAAAATTTTGGATTTATATATGGTTGTGTATATCAGTGTTCTTATGTTAGTAGGAGGAAAAATTGTTGTCGGAGTGCCACTCATACATACGTAAACATACATATGCGCACACTCACTCACTGGAGCTCGCACCAACATAAATATATATGAACAGTGCAGAACTGGGCATATATCCACATCCATGTGTTGTTGCATACATATTATAAAATTGGTTACTGTATTCAAGGTTGAATTGTGCAGCAAATATCTTTTATTAGTTGCTGTGTCACATGATAATACCTAATAATAACTGTACTGTTTCTTTCCATGTAAAGATAGATAGATAGATAGATAGATAGATAGATATAAGATAGATAGATAGATAGATAGATAGATATGAATAGATATGACCAAGATAGATAGGATGATTGATAATCGAGATAGATGAGATAGATAGATAGATAGATAGATAGATAGATAGATAGATAGAAGAATCAAGATAGATAGATAGGATTGATAAGAACAGATTGAGATAAATAGATAGATAGATATGAACAGACCAAGATAGATAGGTACAAGAATAGATTGATAAGAACAGATTGAGAGATAGATAGATAGATAGATAGATAGATAGATAGATCAAGATAGATAGATAGATTGATAAGAACAGATTGAGATAAAAATAGATAGATAGATAGACCAAGATAGATTGATTGATAAGAACAGATTTGAGATAGAAATAGATAGATAGATAGATAGATAGATGATAACAGAACAGACCAAGATAGATAGATTGATAAGAACAGACATAGATATGAACAGACCAAGATAGATAGGTACATAGATTGATAAGAACAGATTGATAGATAGATAGATAGATAGATAGAGATAGATAGATAGATAGATAGATAGATATGAACAGACCAAGATAGATAGATTGATTGATAAGAACAGATTGAGATAGATAGATAGATTGAAACAGACCAAGATAGATAACATAGATTGATAAGAACAGATTGAGATAGAAATAGATAGATAGATAGATAGATAGATAGATAGATAGAAGATAGATATGAACAGACCAAGATAGATAGATTGATTGATAAGAACAGATTGAGATAAATAGATAGATAGATATGAACAGAGACCAAGATAGATAGTTTACATAGATTGATAAGAACAGATTGAGATAGATAGATAGATAGATAGATAGATAGATAGATAGATAGATAGATATGAACAGACCAAGATAGATAGATAGATTGATAAGAACAGATTGAGATAAATAGATAGATAGATATGAACAGACCAAGATAGATAGGTACATAGATTGATAAGAACAGATTGAGATAGATAGATAGATAGATAGATAGATAGATAGATAGATAGATAGATAGATAGATAGATATGAACAGACCAAGATAGATAGATAGATTGATAAGAACAGATTGAGATAAATAGATAGATAGATATGAAATTCAAGATAGCATTTTACATAGATTGATAAGAACAGATAGATAGATAGATAGATAGATAGATAGATAGATAGATAGATAGATATGAACAGACCAAGATAGATAGATAGATTGATAAGAACAGATTGAGATAAATAGATAGATAGATATGAACAGACCAAGATAGATAGGTACATAGATTGATAAGAACAGAATGATAGATAGATAGATAGATAGATAGATAGATAGATAGATAGATAGATAGATATGAACAGACCAAGATAGATAGATAGATTGATAAGAACAGATTGAGATAAATAGATAGATAGATATGAATAGACCAAAAGATAGATAGGTACATAGATAGATGATTAAGAACAGATTGAGATAGATAGATAGATAGATAGATAGATAGATAGATAGATAGATATAGATAGATAGATAGAATAGACCATAGATAGATAGGATAGACATACATAGATTGATAAGAACAGAATGAGATAGATAGATAGATAGATAGATAGATAGATAGATAGATAGATAGATATGAACAGACCAAGATAGATAGATAGATAGATTGATAAGAACAGATTGAGATAGATAGATAGATAGATAGATAGATATAAACAAATCAAGATAGATAGAGATATAAACATACCAAAATAGATAGAGAGCTAGATAGATAGATAGGTAGATATATAGATATGAACAGACAGAGATAAATAAATAGGTAGATGGTCAGATAGATAGATGCTGACTAAAGTTGATAGACAGATAGATAGAAACTGACCAACATAGATAGATAGATATGCACAGGCTGATATAGATAAAATAATAGGCAGATAGGTATATTCAGACCAAGTTTGATATAAACAGACCTATATAAATAGCTAGACAGATAGATTACTTATTATTGTTGAGATAGAAAGAAAGGAAAAGAGAAAGAATGAATGAAAAAAGTATCAATTTATGAAAGGAAGTAAAACAGACTGAGATAGATAGATAGATAGATAGATAGATAGATAGATAGATAGATAGATAGATAGATTCCAATAATTTCATATCTATATCAGTATCTCTAACTTTAGCCGAAAGTGTATTCATTCTACTTCTATGTGTTTCTCATTGATTTTATTTATAAAAAATATTTAGAACATAGCCTTAAGTTGTTAAAGGCCACCTAAATAGAAATATATATATAGAGAGAGTAAAAGATAGAAAAAGAGTTTTCTTTCTTGTATTTCATGCCTCTCTCTTCCTCTCTCCCTCTCTCTCTTTCTGTATATATATATATATATATATATATATATATATATTCTGAAACATTGCTTGACAATGAAACTCTACTCTGAATTTTAAGTTTAATATTGAAATTAAACTTCAGGATTTGAGTTAAGTTTTGAAACATAGTAAATTCTGTGTACCAATGGAATCATATTTTTAAAAAATAATTACAATTTAAAATCTTCTTCTGTATTAAGCACTATCTTTTAAAACTAAAAACATAAATACTAAAGAACTTTGGATCATTAATCTAACTATTCTTTCCTATTACATCAATACACACACACACACACGCACATACATATATAAATAGATATATATGTGTGTGTATGTATATATATATATATATATATATATATATATATATATATATATATATATATATATAGTTATGAGAAACTTGGTAATCTGTATGGGTAGTCCCAAGGAGGATGAAATCCTGAAAGGTCAATGTAAATCCAGAGCTAATATTTAAAAGAAAAACAGACCACTTTAAGGTACCATTATAATAATTTATTTCACCAGAGCCATTTTAAAGGATGCTGGATCATCAGATAGCACTTCCAAAAGATGAAACGAAAAATGAAATGAAAATGGATGGGTACAGTAAGTTTTTGTAATTTAACAGAGAGTGTAATAAGGAGTGGTTAGAGGGACATGGTAGAGTTTAGGGAGGGTTTAATTTAATATTTCTCTCAATCATACTTAGTATTGGGGGAGGAGGAGTGACCAGACCTTGACCCCCAATACTAAGTATGGTTGAGAGAAATATATTTATTTTGAAATTTACTGAGTTTTATAAGCATGCGTTAAACAGATGTCATCATGAAAAAGGCAGCCCTACCCTACCTTATCTTAACCTCTTTTCGAAAGTAACTCATATTTTGATACAATAGTTGTCAGTGAAAATGAATACCCTACTACTCCTTGTCAAAATGACTGAATTTTTCTCCATATCCTTTGAAACTAATATTATGACTGTATATGCTTATAAAACTCAGGAAATTTAAAAATAATTTATTCCAAAATTCTCTTGAAAATGAAACAGGACTAGGGACTTTAAAATAATACTATAATTGAATATTGAAGATTTTAGTTTCTGATTTTGAAACATAGTAATTCCTGTGTAGCAATGGGATCATATCTTTAAATTAGTAAATTTATATATATATATATATATATATATATATATATATATATATATATATATATATATATAAATATAAAGTGAACATAGAAGTCAACACTTAGAGGCGACAGTCTGTTTCATGTTATATGCAATTTTCAGGCCACGAGTGCTGTTATTTTTTCGGCTATTTATATATATATGGGTCAGTGTTGCATTGTGGGTATTCTATTATGGCGGTTATTTTACCAGAAGTTGTTTATTTGTTTATTTATTTATTTAGGTTAAATAATTTTGCTTGTTTTTATTTATTTTCATTTTTTATTTTTATTTCTTATCTTTATTTATTTTTTAATCGGTGTTTTTATTAACATAGTAAAAATTTGTTTATATCGCTTATTTCATAGTTTTGTTTTGGTTTGAGAACTTAATTAAAGCTATTTATTAGATTTTGGGGTTGATTGTTGTAGTTTATTCTAACTATTATTTTGGCGGGAACAGTTTTTAATTTGTATTTATTTGGATTGATTATCTTTATTTGTTTTTTCTAACAGTA
>CAHIKZ030001868.1:855000-922500 GCA_903632075.3 Acanthosepion pharaonis
TATCTTCAATTAGGGTATTCTTAAATTTTAGATGCCACCTTGGGGCAGCAGTTACTAAGCACGTCTCTCAGTCCATTATATATTACATTACACCTTAATGGGTCTCCTACTTTTCTTTGCATTTGCTGTCAATGGTAATCTTAGTAAATATCCATTTCTTACCTTGCATACTTATCTAAAAAACAATAACTCCTGTAGTAAGTTTATCTTCAACCCTTCACCCCAGCCAAGTACTTAGGCATCTGGACGTCGAGTAATGTTTAACAATAATCTTTTAACAATAATTCTGTTCTCTCATTTAACATCTATACATATCGGGTGTTGAAAACTGAATATAAATCTTGAACGCGTTTGTATCAAAACAAAGATGGATGCTAAGAATACTATAGACAGAACATGTGAGCAGTGAGGAAGTTGTAAAGAAAATAGGTTTGTGTGGTTTGGTTGGTTTCTTTTGTTTTATGGCATATCAACCTCAATGGGTTATTTAATACTGACAACATTTTTCATTGCTGGTAATATTTTCTTTTGAAATAAACTATAGTTGGTAATATTTCTTTTCTAAAAATGTATTGCTCGTAAAAAAATAATTTCTTTTTTCAAAATATTTCTGGTATGTTTTAAAACCTATTTTTATACTTTCATTGTGTTTTTACCCTGGTTTGGGTGTCAACTGTTTGCCCATAGCTGGGACCCTAACAGGTGCTACCACCCCGGGTCAGGGTGGACCTGGGAACATCAGCAATTAAGAGGTTATTCCATGCTCCTCAAAACCTCCTGATCAGACGCATTGCCTTTGGATGTAGTTTATGGCCTTACCCAGGACGTGGATGCAGTTTACCGTCATACCCAGGATGGTGTAAAGAAAATAGGAGCAAGAAAATCAATGATACTTAAAATCTGAAGAAGATGGTTGAAATTCCTTGAATATATTATGAGGAAAGATGGCTTGGAAACTTAATGCTCACAAGATGTACCGAGGAAGGAATTCGACAGTAAATATTGCTTAGAGCAGCAAGAAAAATGTTATGGAGACCTATATCTGCATATATACTGATGAATATTTTTTTTGTTTTTAATGATTTCATCACAAGCAAGACAATAAAGCCACTAAGATGTAGGAGACTAGTGAGAATAAAAGGAAGTCAGAAGAAAAGGAAGACATTACTAAAGACAGACAACAATAAAAGAACAGGAATTAAGAAAACAGAAAATAATGATTGACATAGTATTTACAATTTTGAAGATCAAACTTGACTGGAAAGAAGCTCGAAGAAAGTTCCACAGCCAAAAAATGTGGGAAAAGAAATTGTTTGTATCGAATTTCTGATTATATAGCATTTGATGGGTAAATTGTCATCTAATTTATGCAAAAATAAAAAATAATACTGACATCTCATTTTAACAGATATATTTACCAAAATTACACAAAATATCTTGAAATACTAAAGAGAATATTTTTTTCAATAAAACTGCTACTGGCTTCAACTACAGCCTCCAGATGACTTTTGAATCTATTGCAACTCTTCTGGACAGATTCTTTGTTTAAGTTGGTGAATGCTGTCATAATCCTTGCCTTTAGTTCATCTTTGATGTTACAAAGAGTTTTGTTGATCTCTTGCTCAACTATATCCCACACATCCGGGAGGTTGCATACTGAGGAGTTAAGTGGCCAGATGGAAGGTGGTGATGTTGTTGCAGAAATTGTTTGAAGGCTATGACTGGGTCCTACTGCTTGTGTGTCATGTTGCAGAGTCGTGTTGCCAGACATAGGGCCTACCAGCAGTTACCCTCTTGACCCAGGGCAGCACTACCTCCTCAAAGCACTTCATGTAGGTCTCAATATTGTTGACTAGCAGCATGGCCTGGCGTTGCCCATGCTTGATTCAAAAATTGTACAACTCATACAGCAATCACTATTACTTGACTTAAAATATTTTTGCCCTTCCTTGCCTTTAAAGGAGTGCCCTTTGCCGTGCTGATGCTGCTACATGCCTTAATTCTTGCCTATCTCACACTGTGAATTTTTCTAAGCTCTATACTAAACATTAAATCTGCTACGAAAAAAGAACTAAACAAAATGAACACAAAATGATCAGCTTTAAAAAAAGGACTCGTAACTGGAAAAACTAAATGAAAAAAGAATGTTAACAACAAATAGTTCTGCGGAATCAGAATCAACATTGAGTTTAAGCAAGCGAATGAGCCAATTGGAGTAAAGTGCCATGCAGATTTAAATTTTTTCCACTTGTGACGAATGCAGCTATCAATATTTTTTGCATGTTAGCATGCTAGTTAACATTCATGGCAGTCAGCTTTTGGCACTTAAGCTGACCAATAGAATCTTCCTGCCTATTCGTGGCAGCCAGCTATAGGCTCTCACTCTGGCCAGTACAAAATGGCTGCAAACTACATGAAAAGTGCTGTAGAAGCATGAAAAAATCGATTATTTCCACTATCGATGTGAGTTGGGAAATGCAAAGTCAGCCTTGGCCTTTCCACTTACTTGGAGCATGTGCATGTAAATTTTGGTGCAAATCCATCAAAAATTGCGGCCGTGCATTCATTACACAGACACACACATCCTGCCTTTTATAGATAGAGATAATTTACCCATCACACCCTCTATATAGCCATTTCACCTGTAAAATGTTGATTGAAAAGAAACATATTGGATGTTCCTGGATGGCCAAACCAATCACCATATGATGGGGAGTTTATGGAAAGGGTTGAAGTTTAAAAATATTGATCCTCTAACCCTGCTTTAATTAAAGGATACCCCATGAAGAATGAAATGGAACTAATTTAATTACAAAATTAAATTCAAAGCTTTTAGCTTCCATTTTTGAAACATGGTTAGAACTGTGTAGCGAAAAAAACATATTTTAAATCAATTAATTTATAATATTAATGCTCTGTAAAATTACATTGAGCACTATTTTGTAAAAATAAAAATATCTATAAGAACACCAGATTATATATCTTACTGTTCTTTTTTTTTTATATATATATACACACACACACACACACACATATATATATATATATATATATGTATATATATATATATATATATATATATATATATATATATATATATAATGTATATTTAGGTGGCAACTTTTCTTTCAAAAATATTTCTTTCAGTATGAGAGACAAGCAAAATTTAATTAATTTTTCAACTATTCTTAAATTTTTCCATTTATGGTGGTAAGGTAGTGTAAAAATGGTTCCTAGTATTTATAGTCCCAAGTGATTTCGGCCACTTCTTTAGTCATTTTCAAGGGGTTTGTCATTAAGTGTTGTTAATTTCTTTTCATGGTTGTCTTTTTAAAATGCAGTTGTGTGATGTCTATATAGCAGTAGTGTTTATTCTGAACCTCACCAAATGAATGTGGTTGGAATTTGATTTGTCATCCTTCTATTTAAAAAAAATATTTAGTACATTTCCATTGTTAAAGAAGGTGAGATCAATACTGTTTTCCAGATGTTTTATATAGAGAGATTCCCTCACAGCAAGATGTTTTCAGTTACAGGATTTAGGAATGTTTTCAGTTACAGGATTTAGGAATATATATATATATATATATATATATATATATATAAAGCTATATTATGTTAAATGGTTAAGCATCATTAATCCTGGTGAGTACCTGGATGGCTGACCATTTGGGAATAACAGCTGTTGTTATCTTGGATGTGCAGGTGCAATGGATAATGCCACAGAATTAGAAATCAGAGACTGCAGATTGTATCAAGTTTGGGTATGTTATATAGACTAATATGTAAATACTCATGGGAAATGTATGAATCCACCTCTTCTCCCACAAGATATGGGTTAATTAGTAATACTTGCATCACAAAACTCTAAAAACATTCTTACCATCTAAAAATATTTTCTGGCTTTAAATAACCTGCAAAAGTTTCATAAGCAGTAGAAAATCAATGAATCAGTCTCTCTCATTCTCTCTCTCTCTCTCTCTCTCTCTCTATATATATATATATATATATATATATATATATATATAAATGACAATGGGAAACCTGTAGTAGTGGACTGAAATGTGTCAGCAACTACTACAGTTTTCCTATTGTCATTATATTTATAAATATTGATTTTCTACAAGTTAAATCTGAGAAATTTTCATATATATATATATATATATATATATATAGTAAAGTTTATAAATCTGTTGGCATATAATCCAATAGATTATATACCAACTGTCGGTCTTTCGATACATGACTGACAAGGCAGATTTTTTTCCCGCAGTAGGTTGCCATTTCTTTCTGCAGTAAACCAGTTGCCATCCAAGGCTATAGAACCCGGTCTGTCCTGCTATTTACTCATAGCTGAGGAGGTAGAAGAAAAGGATTCATACCTATCCCAAGAGTATTAGCAGGTAAGTGAATATCATTCAGTTATGTGCCATACGTAAGACATACTTAGGTGATCATGTATCTTTCGATACATGACTTACGAGGGAGATTATTTCCTGCAGTAGGTTGCCATTTCTTTCTGCAGTAGAGCAGTTGCCATTCAAGGCTATAGAACCTGGTCTGCCCTGCTATTTACCCATAGCTGGGTGGGAGAAGAAGAGGATTCATACCATTCCCAAGGTTATCAGCACAGAAGTGAATGTAATGGATTCAACTGGAATTTGAACTTGGCTCTCCGATTCCTCAATCCGAGCCGCTAGCCATTACCCCACTGTGCCTCTGTAGTCTATACAATATATATCCATTACTCCACCGTGTCTATATACCAGTGTTGAATAAGATGGGCAAAGTTTTCATCGGTTGAAAATAGGTCTATACCTCATATGAGGTATTTTTAGATTTCATGGTTTATTACTATATATATATATATATATATATATATATATAGTAGTAAACCATGAAACCCAAAATTAACTCATATGAGGTATAGACCTATTTCAACCGATGAAAAAACTTAAAACTAAAATAAAGAGACATAATATGCCTAAATTATATATATATATATATATATATATATATATATACTCACTCGACTCTCCCATCGAATTTGACATATGAGGGTCAAGCAGATCAGTTTCCAGGAAACCGACAGCCCGACAAGAGCACATGAGATTTGATTATAGTGGTGAAGGTTTCGTGCAGGACCATCCATACTTTTTGAAGTGTCAAATACAGAGACCTGGTGCACCGAGTGCCACAAGGTTCCCAAACGAACCTCCACAGGTTTTGAATTCCGAGTTGTCCTTCTCCTAAACCAGTTGCCATCCAAGGCTATAGAACCCAGTCTGTCCTGCTATTTACCCATAGCTGGAGGGAGAAGAAGTGGATTTACACCTTTCACAAGGGGTATTAGCACGTAAGTGAATGTAATGGTTTCAAGTGGAATTTGAACTCAGCTCTCCGATTCCTCATTCCATTACTCCCCATACCTCTGTATATATATATATATATATATATATATATATATATATATATATATATATATATATATATATATATATATATATCATTTAGGTTTAGGCGTATTATGTCTCTTTATTTTTAGTTTAATCCTTTCAATTCCCCATATTTTTTTTACCTCTATGCAAGGAAGGTAAACTATTTACATTATTTGGACTATTGACCTCATCTTTGTTGCCATATTTATTACAACGTTTCAGCCGTTGTACGCTCCAGGTGGTTGGAATGTCGAACTGAACCCTTTATTTCACTCACTGGGGTAGACAGTTCTAGTTCCACGTGCTATGTTTAATGGATGTCAGTTATCAGTTATCTCCTGTTAATTCCCCTCTCCACTGCCTGTATTGAACTCACACTCTTTGGGTCTTGTCACTCGATCTGACCAACGCCTTTATCCACTGTGCCATATGTCCTTGACATCCATTAAACTTATACTATTTCCATTGTTTGGACTATAATGATGTCATATTTTTCACAATGTTTTGGCCATTGTACACTCCACCCTTCAGGTGGTTGGAATGTCGAACTGAACCCTTTATTTCACTCACTGGGGTAGACTGTTCTAGTTCCACGTGCCATGTTTAATGGATGTCAGTTATCAGTTATCACCTGTTAATTCCCCTCTCCAAGTTCTCCACTGCTTTAACTGGGAATTGAACTCACACTCTTTGGGTCTTGTCACTGGATTTAACTAATGCCTTTATTCACTGTGCCATGTGTAGACAGATACTCAAGGAAGGTAATTCGTGTGATATTTTTTTCTTTCTAAAATACTTGGGAAAATAAAAATTAAAGCATAATATAAGTGCAAGAAGTGAGGAAAGATAACCTCTTTCGTCTCTGCGAATGGGGTTGTAATGTGGAAAATAATTCATCACCTGTAGGCCACAGAGACACTTTTGAACACCTGTGCCTGCTTCAAAATAGCAGCACCATTTCCAGATTGATCTAGCTCTTGTAATGTTGAAGTACAGCAACGTCAGATAATTATTGAAGTTGTACAATTAACCAACGTTTTTTTCATCTTTAGCACTAGACCAGATATATGAGTTCTAATTGTGGTCTTGGGAGAGTCCCAATAGACATTAAAAACAAGGAGAGTCTCTAATGATAATAGAAATATTAACCATTTCCTTATAAGGAAACATTTAAAATTCACTGACAAAGCAAACACTGATTTTTTGATTTATATTATATTTAAGAGGCTTATAGATTAACAGGGACCCTGAATTAAATTAATAATGCAAATAATTTTGAATATAATTTCTATTGAAACATTTTTTGGGGAAAATAGGTTCCTCAAATCGACTAACAGTTATTTTATAAATTTCAACGGAAGATAACACTAGCTGATTTATTAATGAATACCGAATACTTATTATATTTAACTTTTCAACCAATTTATTCCTTTAATTTTTACATTTTAATCAGTTCTTTTTGTAACGTTAAAAAGATATTTACCAGACAGTATCCGTGTTGTTGGAGTTTGTGAACTCAGCTTTGTTACACTGAAACCTACCAGCATCAACAAGTCAAACGGATTAGGTTTCATGAAGACACCCTGCCAAAAACTGGGACTTCTTGGAACTGACCCTAATTCCCCAGGAATTTTCCTTGACCAGAAGTGAAAACGCTGTGAAATGGTATCAGGATGGGTAGGGGTTGTTAACAGCGCCACTTTAAACAGAAATAGTAAAAGGGCACTCCAAGTGTCCACTAGTGGGAGTTGAGTCACTTTAGTCATCGGCAAAGAAAGCGAAGGACAATTAGACTCTTTTGACAGATATTTTTCTCGAGGGCCTAATGAGCAACGCCCAAGAAGATCTGGCAAGATACCAACCATTTTATCTTCTGTCCGGCATTCTGACTATCATGTCACCATTGAGGAAGGAGGCAAATTAACATTGGCGCATGGAGAGATCATTTTGACAGGAGTGGGAGATGCATACTTTTCGTTACGTTGCCTGTAAACCTACATTTCACAAAAATTCAACAATTCATTCGAAATCATTCGTCGCTTTTGGTGGGTGGTGGTGGTTGTGGTGGTGGGGGGAGATGTACATTGGGAAATGAAGTTATTTTCTCCACGTCAAAAACAAAAAAAAAAAAAAAAAGAAATGCTGTTTGATGTAATCATGTCACGCAGCATTTTCTATTTTAAAATGTAAATTAAACGAAAAAATCTACCTTCATTTAACAAGCTGACAGGATGTTTCAAAAGCTCTCATATATATATAAATACACACACACACACACACACACACACACACACACACACACACACACACACATATATATATATATATATATATATATATATATATAATAAATGATAAAAATATAATTTTAATGTATGCTATGGTTATAGGTAACAGTGCACAATATCAGAGATAGAGCATATGTTAATATGAATAGAAATAGAAAAGTGGACACTGATGTCAATGCTAAAGCAGTGGCATTCTGCTTCATGCTTGAAAGCAATCTTCAGGCCATGTGCACTGCTATTTATACTATATTTTACTGGATTATAGATTAACACAGACCCTGAATTAATACACAATACTGCAAACAATTTTGAATGAATTGTTGAATTTTTGTAGTATTTAGGTTTACAAGCAATGAAAAGATAAGTAGGTAACTATCAGCCCTTCAAAATGATAATTCCATAAATATATATATATATATATATATATATATATATATATATATTAAAGACATTTTTTATGTTTAACGTTCTTTTTTTTTATAGATACAAGTATTTAAGTAAATGCTCTTTTTTGTTTATAATAAACAGTATTAAATAACATTTTGGCCTGAATGTTGGAGAAATTTTTGTAGAAAATATTCGTCCTTTGAATACTTTGAAAATTTTCGGACATTTCATGATATAAGGTTATATAATACTGTTTATTATAAAAATTTATTTTATTTGTATTTGCGATAGAAATAATCTGTAAAAATAAAAAAAAACTTTAATCTATTTCTTAGCTTAATATATATATATATATATATATATATATATATATATATATATATATATATATTTACTTACTTTTTTACAAACACACACACACACACACACACATACATGCACACACACACACACACACACACACACACACACACATATATATTAAAAGTGAACATTGAAGTCAACACTCAGTGGCGACAGGCTGTTTCATGCTAGACACAATTATCAGGCCCTACGATTGCATCTAGCAAGAAATAACTTATCGCCTCTAAGTGTTGACTTCAATGTTTACTTTTATATTTATATTTATACATACTCTATCTCTGATATTGAGCACTTTATCCCATAAATATAGCACACCTTAAAACTATGTATAATGAGGTGTTGAGGCCTCACACTTATACACAGACCCACACGAACATACACACTTACACACATACTCACTCACTTAGGATAAAGTCAAATGGCAACACACACCCCACAGCAATATACCTTACACATATCATACTCACTCACTCCCTAAGAACCAAATAACACACACACACACACACTTAACAGACACACACATCCCCCCTTAGGACCAATAAAACTGTCAAACTGACCAGGGGAATTCAGATAAGCATAGATCCATCCAGCTCTTATCTCAAATAACAACTATGAAAAAGAGACTGTTTGACCAACACAAGGAATGTTAAAAGATTCATTTTAAAAAAGATAAAAAATTTAAAAAAAAAAAAACTACAGACAAAAGTTCATTTTTTCCATCAAGACATTCATTTCTGAATTTTACTGCTACCAACAAGCAGAAATATTTCTCCTCCTGATGATGGCCATTTTGGTCGAAACTAGTCGAGGAATCTAAATGAAATAATAATAAAAAACGAAAGAATATTAACCTACAACCCAGTGTGTCTCTGAAGATTTTAATTTTTTAATATTTTTATTATTCAGAATATATATATATATATATATATATATATATATATATATATATATATATATATGCTTTATATTTATATATATATACAATTATTTAGGCTACACAACAAAATGTTTTCAGACAGGTTTGGTTAAATACTTTAGTCATATAATGTTGATTAGTTTTCGTTTTGATCCATTCAAGTTAGTGATCGATTGCAGTTTGCCGTGGATTTCTTTTACTTTTTTTATTGAGAATTATACATAAAAATAAAATACCATTAACATAAAAATTCTCAATAAAAAGTACAAAATAATCTACAGCAAACTACAATCGATCGCTAACTTGAAAGGATCCCAATGAAAACTAATCCATATTATATGTCTTAATTATTTAACCAAACCTGTTTGAATGAAAATATGCTGCCTATATATACGCAGTTTAAAATCTATGATCCAGGAACTCATCAGATCACCAACACTTTGAAATTCAAACGTAACCTTGTGAAAAGGCAAATTGAGATGAGCTGAAGACAACATAAAAATTCCCCATAAAAAGCACAAAAAATCCGCAGCAAACTACAATCGATCACTAAATTGAAAGGATAAAAATGAAAACTAATCGATATAATATGTCTAAATTATTTAACCAAAACTGTTTTAATATATATGTCATTCTCAGACAGTACTGGTTTGCAGTTCTTCAGTGGGACTAGACATCTGAATGCCTCTAGCCAGGATTGAAACCCAGCTGGTTTGGTGTCAGTCAGAGTTCCTACCACTGAGCTAGCAGAATGAGCCAGTAAAATATCGCATATTGTTTTTACAAATGTAAACAAATGGCCAACAACTGGCGCACTCCATTCATTTTACTGAAGAGCTTCGCATTCACGCAGATAAGGGTTTTTTTTTAGAATTAGCTTGTCATTCAACAGTGCTCAATTGAAAATATATTTTAAAAGCTAACCTATTCATATATATATATATATATATATATATATATATATATATATATATATATATATATATATATATATATATATATACATATAAATATACAAATATGCAAAATATAAGATATATATCATACATGTATATTTTTTAATAAAAATTCGAGCGGATAGAATCCAGGTAGAACTCAATGCAGGACAATTAGGATATAATAATCTTTTTTAAATTCTGACCATGGAATATTAGTGTTTAAGTGACTGTTTTATTAATATATATATATATATATATATAAACACATTTAAAATAGACTATATCCATGTTGGGGTAATTTTGATGTTTTCTATAATATATATGTTTCTTGCAAATGTGATCTGAAGAACCAGGAAAAAATCACTTTCCTGTGGAAATAAAATATAGTCAATGAGTTCTTAAGGGTATCTGTTTTTTAATTTAAATTAAATTAATTTATAGATATATATATATAATTATTTATTTAAAAAAAATTTATAACATAAATATGTTATAAAATCACTGCAAAAATAGCCATTTTGTTTCAACACTCTCTGTGTCTTATCAAGTGATGATGTTGAATGTAAAATAAATGGTTTTAAAAGTTTCGAATTAATTAACAATCCTTCACAAGGGGAAAACGTTGTTACAAAAGCTAGATGGACCAATCAAAATACAAGTATAGGAAAATTCAAAAACTTGACAACGAAGTCATGTTATAATAGCTATTCAGATCTTTAAAATAGGGGTAATATTAAAAAAGAATTTATTCTAACCAATAATTACTAAATTATATGGTAAAATGTAATATTAAAATTAAAAACTGCTAATTTCAAGATCAAAATTTAATCGCTATTAAGTTTACTGAGGAGAAAAGAAGAAATATATATGTTATTCAATTTATTTCTTCATTGAAGTTACTTTAGCTAATTTTATATCCGGTCTTTTGACAATGTTTCCATTTTAATCCTAAGAGTGTGTAAATGGGGTCCTATACTCACGCGTAAAACAAACGCAATCAGATTATAATATATAAGCACCCAGACATACATATATACACACACAAAAAGAGACGAGACAGAGAACATCACCACGATCGTATAAAAAAAAAAAAAGATGGGGTGTTTAAAACCAACGCACACGTACATACATACACTATTAAAAGTGAATGCACTTTCCATACGCATAGACAATTATAAATACATGCACACACATCCACAGACATTGAGCCAGACAATCGGATACAACAACCAATAAATATTTAAGACTGAACGTGTCATGACATAAATGCTCAGCACTTATTGAAATATAACTTAAGCGAGCAAATATACAGAGATAAAAATGATTAAAAATAATATTATTTAATATATTAAAATAGTGTATGTAAATATAAAATCGGACATCAAAGTCAACACCCATAGGTAACTTCGATGTCCACCTCACACACATACACATATATATATGTTAAGCTTTTTGAATTTTCCTATACTTGTATTTTGATTGGTCCATCTAGCTTTTGTAACAACGTTTTCCCCTTGTGAAGGATTGTTAATTAATTCGAAACTTTTAAAACCATTTATTTTACATTCAACATCATCACTTGATAAGACACAGAGAGTGTTGAAACAAAATTGCTATTTTTGTAGTGATTTTATAACATACTCTTCTCAAACCAGTGTCCAATTTGATCACTTTTCTCAAACTACTGTCAGATTTAATCACTCTTCTTAGCCCAATATCATCTTTGAGCTTTCTAATTAAATCTGTGTCAAATTTGACCACATTTTTTTGCATAATGTCTGATATAAGCCTTCTTCTTAATCCATTGTCAAATTTGACCACACTGCTTAGCCCAGTATCATCTTTGAACTCACATCTTAACCCAGTGAAATTTGATCACACTTCTTGACTTGCTGTGATATTTTATTTATCTTATTAGCCAAGTATCATCTTTACCCACTCTTCTTAGCACAATGTCATCTTTGACCACTCTTCATAACCTGATGATTTGGGCACTTTTCTTAGCATGTTGTAAGATTGGATCACTCTTTAGCCCAGTATCATATTTTGCTGGAATTTTTAGGTACCCTGTAGTACTAGTGAACTAGTCAAAATGAGCTGACTCATTTTATAGTTCACCAATAGAAGCGTTAGCCAATCAGAAGGCACAAAATATTCAATGCTACGTGTATAAAGGCAGCCATGTTTTTCCTGAATATTCACTGAAAGCCAGCCTTTGATATCGAAGACAGAATTACAGAACAGCTGCTGGTAGTTTTGGCGATATAGTCAGATTCAGTAGAGTGTTTGACTTGTGAGTATTAATCTTTAACATTGTTTCATTGAACAGATTACGTACTGCGCTGTATTCTATATTCATAGACTATGGTGAACATGGTTAACATATTTCACCACTATGGGCTTGTTCTGTGTTAAGTTAAGAAACACAGAAATGTAAATTCTATGCTAACAGTTTCTTCAATTCCACTTCTCGCTTGTTGCACTCTCTTTCGGCACCTTGCTTTCTAACTTTAAAATAATTTAAATGCAATGTAAATCGTTATTTTCTGTCTTTTTATTTCCTGTTCTTTTATTATTTTCTTACCATAATAAGATTTTCTGATATTCTTTCACACTCAGTAACCCTCTTTTGTCTTAGTGGCTTTATTGCCATGCTTGGTGTTAAATAATTAAAAAAATCTATCTGACGTGTTTTTGTAAATAGATAGCAGAACCAAACTATTTTTGTAAATAGATAGCAGAACCAAAACTGGGAGGGATGACAAAAAGATAAACCTTTATAAGGGCTACAAAGGATAGGAAAATGTGAAGGGCCATAAATTCCAAATCATTATCTATCACACCATCCGCCTATCCAAGCTTACAACACCTTTTATTCTCAAACGGTCACCCATAGTGACCAAGCTCAATGTTCCTTAACCAGCTGTTATTAGTTGCTGTAATATAAGAAATAAGTAGAATCTATATGACCATTCCTTGGCTATAAACTGTACTTCAGGTGCTTCTAATACTTAAAATCTAATTAACCACCTGGCAAGTGTTTCTTCCTTTGGTATTTTTCTCTCTGAGGTCGAATCAGAAAGAGATCACAGTCAAGAAATCAAATTTAGTTTTTTTTCTGACGTTCAAGGCGAAACATGATTCTAGATCAATGCAGTCATTCTAATTAGAAATTGTACAATTTCTAATATTAGCAGAACTTTAGATGACCACACCCCGACAATGTGTACCAAAGTCTTGAATCTGTGAGTGCACAGGGAGAATAATAATAAAAAAAAGTATGTCAATGTAGTCTTTATTACAACTTGTATTTATAAATTTTCTTCTTTTTTTTTTTTGCTTTTCTTTTTGGCTTTATTTTATGGCTTGCATCTTTTGGTTGCTTTCTAGAGACAGCGAAATTGATTCCTTGGAACGAGATCATAGTAATCTGATGAGTTTGTGCGATAGAAAGAACTTAATTAATGGGTGTTGCCAAAGACCAAAACGACAGAGTTCACCGCCAAGAAATAGTTCCGCTCATTCTAATGACGCGCCGGTCTTTGGCGAAGGAGAATTTGTTTAAGAAAATGAACAACGAATTCCAAACATCTATCTGATTGAATACATTTATAAGTAGCAAAGTAAATATTTGCTTTGAACCTTTGCGGAAACCTTTTCAGTGGAAAACTAAAGAAAAGCTTCAATAGAAATGTCAGACATGTTTTCCACGCACGTCAAATCCTTCTAAGCCTCGATTCTGGGTTCTAGGTAGTGGTTATATAAAACTAAACTAGCAGACTATTACTAGTGAGTAGTGAATTTTATCCTCACTGGGTACCTTGTGCTTGGAAGCAAGAAGAATATATCTTATAAGATAACATGGAACTTGAATCTTCATTAAATTAGATTTATTCTCTGCAATATATTTCATCAGTCGCTCTTGGCATGGTTCTGATACGTTGAACATAGATTCTCTGTTAGCTGTGTGTTAGAGAGTGCCTAAATCATCTTTGGGGATGTGAGTGTATGTATGTGTGTGTTTGCATGTATGTGTGTGTCATCAGTCCCTAACACCCTGGTTTTAATGCGGCTAAAACATCTCTGATTGTCAATATATCATTAGTTACTCTCGGTCTGTTTCTGTGTGTCTGTGTGCATATGTGTCTCTGTGTATGTTTGTCTGTATGTGTGTGAGAGAGTGTGTGTATTACCATGTGTGTTTGTGTGTATGTATATGTGTAGAAGGTACCAGCAGACCCCACCAAGCCCCTGATTCTGATAGGTGGAACCTACATTCTCTTTCTGCAATGTAGTAGAAAGTGCCTAAATCATCTTTGGGGATGTGTGTGTACATGTGTGTGTGTATGTATGTGTGTGTGTGCATATGTGTGTGTGTCACTCAGTCCCTAACACCCTGGTTTTAATGCAGCTAAAAAACATCTCTGATTGTTAATATATCATTAGTTACTCTCAGTCTGTTTGTGTGTGTCTATGTGCATATGTGTCTCTGTGTATGTATTTCTGTATGTGTGTGAAAGAGTGTGTGTATTAGCATAGGTGTGTTTCTGTGTCTGTATATGTGTAGAAGATACCAGCAGAGCCCCCAAGCTCCTGATTCTGATATGTGGAACCTACATTCTCTTTTGGCAATGTGTGAGAGATTGCTTAAATCATCTTTGGGGCTGTTACATCATCCTTTACACTCGATCTCTGTGTGTGTGTGTGTGTGTATGTGTACCAGAGCACCCCACAAGATCCTGGTTCTTGCACTGCTTTAATCATCTCTGGGATTGTTGTTAATATATCAGCAATTCCTCTTGGTCTAGTGAGTTTGTGCATGTATATGTGTGTTTCTTTATGTGTATAGGTGTGGAGGGTACTGGCCCACCCCAAGCCTCTGGTTCTGATATGGGGAGCTTACATTCTCCACCTGATGTGTGTGGAGAGTGCCTAAATCATCTTTGAGACTGTTGCTAATATATCGTCAGTTACACTAGGTGTGTATGTGTGCATATGTGTATGCGTGTGTGACTGCTGAGTTATTGTTACAACATTGTCAGTTAATCTCAGTCTCTGTGTGTGTGTGTGTGTGTGTGTGTGTGTGTGTGTGTGTGTGTGTGCGCGCGTGCGCCCGCGCGCTTGTATATGGGTGTGTTCTGACAGACTTCAAGCCCTTGGTTCTGATATGTGTTGCTAATATATTGTCAGTCACACTGGGTGTGTATGTGTGCATGTGTATATGCGTGTGTGACTGCTGAGTTATTGCTACAACATTGTCAGTTAATCTCAGTCTGTGTGTGTGTGTGTGTGTGTGTGTGTGTGTGTGTGTGTGTGTGTGTGTGTGTGTGCGCGCGCACGCGCGTGCGTGCGTGCGTGTATGTGTGTGTTCTGACAGACTTCGATCCCCGGGTTCTGATATGTGGTACTTACATTCTCCGTCTGCAGTGTGTTAGTGACTGCCTAAATAACCTTTGGGGGTTGTCGTTAATATATCTGTGTGTCAACATTCTTGTTCCCACACAGGCAATACCAGATGCATGTGTGAGTTCACATACTCCTGCATCCAATAACCGAGAGTAGCCACAAGCCAACACTGCATCTGACTTCCTTTGATGGCCTGCGGTGAATTTTTTGTGTAATATCTATTCTGGTCAAATACCATAACTAAAGTAATCTTATTATAAGGTCGAGGGGGGGGCGACATAACATAGGCTAAACTACCAGATGACAACTTTGTATGCACTTTCATGTCAGCGGACATTTTGCCAGAATGCTGCCCAGTTGCAAGGCCAAAATAAATTTTTGTCACTTGCCAGTGAGACTCACTTATCATTGATATACCAATAAAATTTGATTCTTATGCCACAGGACAATATAATAAAATCTTAATATACTTGCTTGTATTCAGAATAAGGCTCACTCTACTCATAAAAGATTTATCATCCATTACTCAACATTGCCTCGTCCACCGCAAGGAAAGTTGGCTCCCTGAGCCGCGCCAGGAAGTTTTTCTCCTCGTAGTCGATCCTCCAGATCTACAAATCAACAATTCGCTCTTGCATGAAGTATTGCTGCCATATATGGTCTGGTGCCCCTTCTGTTTGCCTCGGGGTTCTTGATAGACTCCAGAGGCGGATATGCAATGTAGTTGGCCCTGCCCTGGCGTCTCGTCTACAGCCACTTTCTCACAGACGCGCTGTCACCTCCCTATGTCTGTTCTACAAATACTTTCATGGAAATTGCTCCGAGGAGCTGCATTCGCTGGTTCCCAGACGTCATGAGTTCCAGCGCCTTACGAGGCTGGCATCCCGCTCTAACCCCTTCACTGTCGAAACTCCTAAATGTAGCCGTCTCTTCTACTCTAATAGCTTCATGTCTCGCACCACTCGCCTGTGGAACTCCCTTCCCTATTCCTGTTTCCCTGTGAGCTATAATCTCCAGCTATTCAAGTGTAATGTCAATCGACATCTACAGTTGCCTTGATCTATCCACTACCCTCATCCTTTCTTCTATCACTCCTATCTGATCTTGCTCTAAACTTTTTGTAACCCCTTGCATCCTAGTGGCTTCCCGCCTTTCTTGGGGTGAAATGCTTAAAAAAAAAATCTACAAAAATATTCCTGTCTACATTTACAATTTAGAAGAATATTACTGGACAATACCTGTATGCTTCACCAAGGAAGTAATAAACAAAAACTACAGATTCTTGAAGCTACACATTTGAGCAAATTAATTAAAACAAAACGAATAATTTCGTTATTATTTACTTTTTTTGTATTTTTCCAATGACAAATGACGCAGTGTACATGTTAGTACTTCGTATGTCTATTCCAAGATGTTGTTCCTTGCAGACTGGATTTAAATCAGGAGAGTTTCCGGGCCAGTCTATAGTACTTTGATTTGCTCACTGGTAAGGCTTGCCAGTATGTTCATGCAGTATTACAATTTTTGTATGCTTTCTTGGAGTAATGTCTATCACAAAAAATGGAAGTAGGACAACTAATCAACAGTCAAGACAATAGTGTTTGGGTGTGATAAAAATCAGATGCAATTGCGAATGATGCAATATTTTTCTAAGCCAAACAGATTTCATCATACACCCCCAAAATAGATTCATATTACTGTACACCATTGCAAATGACCTAATTTGAGTATCTGTCTATATTTCTAAGATTAGGTATTATGTACACTATTTACATTATTCAGACTATTGTCCTCATCTTTGTCGCCATATTTATTACAATGTTTCGGCCGTTGTACACTCCGGCCTTCTTCAGGTGGTTGGAATGTAGAACTGAACCCTTTATTTCGCTCACTGGGGTAGACTGTTCTAGTTCCATGTGCCATGTTTAATGGATGTCAGTTATCAGTTATCTCCTGTTAATTCCCCTCTCCAAGTTCTCCACTGCCTTAACCAGGTATTGAACTCACACACTTTGGGTCCTGTCACTGGATCTAACCAACACCTTTATCCACTGTGTCATGTGTCTACATTTTTGAGATTTTGATTTTAAGGTCCTTGTATTTTGATTGTTTTTTGAAGATCTTCAAAGATACATTGCAGTCTGTCGGGACTGTCATATCAATTTTTTTGCTTACGGTCTCTAATAATAATGTCTGTGCTGTTAGCTTTGATTTATTATTATTATTATTATCATTATTATTATTATCATAATCATTATTATTATTATTATTATTATATATAATCATTATTATCTTAAAATTTGGAGGAAATACTTGTGCTTCCAAGATATATAAATTGTTGCACCTTTCTTCCTAGATATGTAAATCGTTACACCTTCCTGTCCCAGATATATAAATTGTTACACCTTCCTGTCCCAGGTATATAAATTGTTACACCTTCCTGTCCCAGATATATAAATTGTTGCACCTTTCTTCCGAGATATGTAAATCGTTACACCTTCCTGTCCCAGATATATAAATTGTTACACCTTCCTGTCCCAGATATATAAATTGTTGCACCTTTCTTCCTAGATATGTAAATCGTTACACCTTCCTGTCCCAGATATATAAATTGTTACACCTTCCTGTCCCAGATATGTAAATTGTTTGCACCTTCCTGTCCCAGGTATATAAATTGTTACACCTTCCTGTCCATTGTTAGATATATAAATTGTTTTTTCTTCCGAGATATGTAAATCGTTACACCTTACACACCTTCCTGTCCCAGATATATAAATTGTTGCACCTTTCTTCCTAGATATGTAAATTGTTACACCTTCCTGTCCCAGATATATAAATTGTTACACCTTCCTGTCCCAGGTATATAAATTGTTACACCTTCCTGTCCCAGATATATAAATTGTTGCACCTTTCTTCCGAGATATGTAAATTGTTACACCTTCCTGTCCCAGATATATAAATTGGTTACACCTTCCTGTCCCAGATATAAATTGTTACACCTTCCTGTCCCAGATATATATTGTTACACCTTCCTGTCCCAGATATATAAATTGTTACACCTTCCTGTCCCAGGTATATAAATTGTTGCACCTTTCTTCCTAGATATATAAATTGTTACACCTTCCTGTCCCAGATATATAAATTGTTACACCTTCCTTCCCAGATATATAAATTGGTTTTACCTTCCTTCCCAGATACATAAATTGTTGCAGCTTTCTTCCTAGATGTGTAAATTGTTACACCTTCCTGTCCCAGATATATAAATTGTTGCACCTTTTGATCTCTAATCTATAACTTTTTCTTAATCAGTATCACCCCATGCAAAGCAGTAAAGCCACAAAGACACAATGGGTGACAGGATGTGGAAGAATTAGGAACAGAATCCTTAATAATGAGCAGAAAGAGAAAGGAGTAATCCAGAAGAGAGTAGAGAGAGATTGACATTGAATTTAATTTTTTGTAGATTAAAGTCAGCTGGAAAACATGAGACTGGAAGGGATTTTCACAACTGATAAGTGCAAAAAAAGAATTTACAGTTATATCTGGCCATCTCAGCTGTAAATCGATGAGATCTCGACACCAGTCTAGTACAGCGCTTAAATTAAAAAAGTCTAGGTACCATAGCGAAGAGATGATCCGAACAATTACCGTGAAAGTATTTATAGAAAAGGCACAGGGAGGCAACCTTATGGCGGTGGGAAAGTGACTGAAGCTGAACCAGCAGATCTAGACTGATAATATTGCTGATTCTTCTCTGGATTTTATCAAGGAACTCAAGTTTTGTGACATCAGCGAACACTCTTTGCCACCTTTGTTATGCCAACAAATACACATTGTCACTTTTGTAATTCCCATTGTAGTAGAGACTTTGCAATCGCAGATACAACTATAGTACACCACTGAACAATGCTGGTTTCAGACACCTTCGAATAACACTTTCACTAATATTACTTTTGTGGTGACAATGAATACTCATTGTCACTTTTGTAATGCTCATAATACACCATTGAACAATACTGGTGTCAGATACATTCGAATATCACTCGCACTAACAGTACTTGCTTGTTAATACTCGCTCAAATAGTTATCTGTATAGTGATCTGAATAGAGAAATAATTATAATCAATAGAGTAGAGATTAATGGTCCATATATTGATAGAGGATTGAGGAGAAATAGTGATCTGTAGAGTATAGAGGATAGACTAGAAATAGCGATCAATTAGTTACATGCTACTTCTCATATATGCATTTCCTCTATGGTCACATGGTCTACTTAATTCAATAATGGGATCTCCATTGTTTGCTCACTGGTGGTCTATGTTCAAACTCAAGTGTCGGCAGTTGAACTTTATTCCTATATAACATCAAGGTAGACAGCAGGGGCAGTGAGCTAGATTTGGCAGCAATATTCTAAGCATGGAAAAATGGTAGACTTATAGATATTTAAGGTATATTCTGGAGAGAAATACTGTCTTGAACAATATAGTGAACTAACTTTCTTAGCAGCTGACCTAGCAATGGATTCAATATAGTCTTTCCACAGCATCTCAGCTGAGAATGTTAGCCCGAGAAGGCATAACGAATCACTTTCTTGGGGGTTAGCATCTATGCAATAAAAGAAAGGGTGAGAGACATGGGGAATGTGGAAAAGGGCGGTCTTCATCTGTCTTAAGTTAAACTTAGCTGGCCCCAAACACTGACCCAAATCTACCACAATATTCCTAACACCAAAACAACTTATTTTTACTTACCTTTCTTACGACATCCACCATAATACCTCATTGTCCCAACTAGTCTCCATATGTATAATACATTAATTGTCGGGCAGAATAAAACAACAATTTAAAAACTATCCCTAAGAAGAGCTCATCCAAACAATTACCATGAAAATCTTTATAGGCAACTTTACGGCCGTGGGAAAATGACTGATGCAGAGATGCCAGATCAGAATTGATAATATCACTGATTCTTCTTTAGACTTTTTTCAATGATCTCTAGATATATAATCGGAGCACCAGACCATATGTGACAGTAATATTTTAAGTATGGACAAATGGTAGACTTATAGATATACAAAATAGTAAACCAATGCAGCTGAACTAGCAATGGATTCAGTGTCGTCTTTCCACTTCATGTCAGCTGAGAACGTTAGCTCAAGAAGGCATAATGAGTCACAATTTGCATGTTAGACTGAAGATTGAATAATGCATCGGTTGAACTGTTTTGATGAAAATAGAAACAATAAGAAAACTGATAAAAGAAAAGGAAAATTTTGTTTTTATTTCATGTTTTCTATAAGTTTATTTTTAGACTGATGGCAGTGAACTTTTTTTTTGATGACACCTCCCTATCATTTTAGAAATTTCTAGGGTAGATTTACCTTTCGAGAGTTCTGAGGTGATAGCTTTCTTTTCAGCATTACTTAAACTGCTTTTACGGCCTATCTTTTCACTAAATTCTTACACGTTTCTAATAATTTGGCACTCTCAAATCACCGTGCTGATAACAAATACGGCGCCAGTTTGTTTACATTTCGCAGATCAGTACGAAAATTTCAGTGATTGCGCTGGTCTGTGTTGCCAACATTGTGTGAAAATTTTGTGTGAATTGATTGGAGGGTTTTTGAAATATTAGAAAAAAAGTTATCTCGATAATAATTTGGCACGCAGTGTATAATGGGAGCATCAGACCATATGTGACAGTAATATGGACAAATGGTAGACTTATAGATATACAAAATAGCAAACCAATGCAGCTGAACTAGCAATGGATTCAGTAAAGTCTTTCCACTTCATGTCAGCTGAGAATGTTAGCTCAAGAAGGCATAATGAGTCACGATTTTCATGTTAGACTGAAGATTGAATAATGCATCGGTTGAACTGTTTTGATGAAAATAGAAACAATAAGAATACTGATAAAAGAAAAGGAAAGTTTTGTTTTTTATTTGATGTTTTCTATAAGTTTATTATTTTTAGACTGATGATTTCTATTTGAATTCTTACTTTTAATTGCATAGCAAAACATTACGTTTGTAGTTTGCCTCTTTAATAACTTTTGCATTCTTTTTCTTTTTTTTTTTTTTCATTTCTAAAGATCAAGCCAAAATAACGCTGAAATTTCCCAATGTCATTCCTGTTAAATCAGTCGCCATTGTCCATCTCGATACCTTCTCGCCCATTCACTCCCCACTCACAGTGGTCAGTTGAGACACCCTTTATCGGTTAATATTACAGATTTAATAGAATTATGGCCAGTCTGACGTCCTGGTGCTCGCCAAAGCTGTATTCTCAGAAAACCGTTTCCGGAACGAGAAACACACTGTTATTTTCCAATAATTATCTGTCGTGGATTAAAGAACGCTTTAATAGACATTGCATCCCATAACGGGTTTTAGGTGAGCGAGACCTGTGACACAGCTGAGTTGGGCAGAAAGATGGTTGTCATTGGAAAGAAATTGAGAGTTGGTTTTCACTTGAAATGTGAGACTGGTCTTAAAGTTAGAATGGTGTTGTGGGAGATGGTGTCTTCAGATTACTTTCACCCATAAATGAATTTCGAAAAGAAATGGAAAGGAAGAGTTAAGAGTTTGTATATGTAAGTAGTGATGCTTTGTCCGTTTCGGGATACAATTTGTATGTTTTAAGAAGATGGAATTTTTCTTCTCGATTTGACAGATGCATTTTCGATTAACATGGCTCGGGAGGTTTGTTAGGGACAATCTTGGATATTAGCTCGTATTTTGGCATTGGTTTTAGATCAAGGATGAAAATAGAAAAATGGAAAAACAAATTAAAATGGAGAAAGAGAAACGTGAGAAGAGAAGAGTTAAAAGTAATAACGAAAAGAAAGAAGGAAAGAAGCAAAAGGAAGAAAGAAAAGGGTCAAAATTAAAAAGGGAAAAGTAGAAGGAATAAAAGAAGGAAAGCCAAAAAGCTACGAAACAAAAAAGAAGAGGGAAACGAGAAAGAAACATGAAAAGAAAAGATAGAGAAAAAAAGGGAATAAAAGTTAAAATTAGAAAGAAAGAATGAAAGAAAGAGAGAAAAAAGATAAAAAGAAAAGATAGCAAAAATGAGGAAGAAAAGTCAAAATTAGAAAGAAAGAGTTAAAGCAAGAAAAAAGATAAAAAGAAAAGATAGCAAAAAAGAAGAAGAAAAGTTAAAATTAGAAAGAAATAAATAAAGAAAGAAAGAAAGAGTGAAAGAGAGAAAAAATAAAAAGAAAAGATAGCAAAAAAGAGGAAGAAAAGTTAAAATTAGAAAGAAATAAATAAATAAAGAAAGAAAGAGAGGAAAAAAGATAAAAAGAAAAGATAGCAAAAAAGAGGAAGAAAAGTTAAAATTAGAAAGAAAGAAAGAAAAATAAAAAGAAGGGATATCAAAAAGTGGAAATAAAAGAGATTTAAAATAGAAAGAAAGAAAGAAACCTAAAAAGAACTGTTAGAAAAAAAGAGAAAGAAAGAGTTAAGATAAAAAGAAAAATAAAGAAAGAAAAAGAGAAAGAAAGAATGACACATAAAAAGAAAAGAGAGAAAAAGGAGGAAGAAAAAGTTAACATTAAAAGAAAAATGAAGAAACAATGAAAAATGGAAGAAAGAAAGATAAAAAGAAAAGATAGAAAAAGGAGGAATAATGAGTTAACATTAAAAAGAAAAATGAACAAAGAAAGAAAAAAAGAAATGAAGAAAGAAACATAAAAAGAAAAGATAGAAAAAGAGAAAGAAAGGGTTAATATTAAAAAGAAAAATAAAGAAAGGAGAAAGAAAAGTTTAATTCTAAAAACAAATGATGAAAGTATTCAAAAAGAAAGAAGAAAAAAAGAAAGAAAAAAGAAAAGATAGAAAATGAAGGAATAAAGAGTTAATGCTAAAAAGAAAAATAAAGAAAGAAGGAAAAAGAAAGGAAAGAAAGAATGATAAAAATAAAAGAAAAAAAGGAAGAATAAAGAGTTAACATAAAAAGAAAACTAAAGAAAGAAAGAAAGAAAGAAAAAGGTAAATAAGAAAGATAGTAACATAAAAAGAAAAGATAGAAAAAAGCAGAAGAAAGAGTAAATATTAAAATGAAAAATGAAGAAAATTGAAAAAATAAAGAAAGAAAGACTGAAGCATAAAAAGAAAAGATGGGAAAAAGTAGAAAGAAAGAGATAATATGAACACAAATATATATAGAATGATAGAAGTAAAGGAAGAAAGAAACATGAAAAGAAAAGATAGACAAAAGGGGGAGAGAAAAGTTAACTTTAAAAGAAAAAGACAGAAAGAACGAAAAAAGCAAGAAGGAAAGAAGAAAGAGACATAAAATAAAAGCTAGAAAAAAGGATGAATAAAGAGTTTACATTATAAAGAAAAATGAAAAAGAAAGAAAGAAAACGGAAAGGAAGAAGGAAACATAAACAGAAAAGATAAAAGAGGAAGAAAGAGTAGACATTAAAAAGAAAAATGAAGAAAGAATGATTAACAGAAAGAACAAAAGAAAAAATGACACATAAAAAGAAGATATAGGAAAAGAGTTAATATTAAAAAAGAAAAATGAAGAAAAAATGAAATATGAAAGAAGGAAAGAAAGAATGAAGATAAAAAATGGAGTAGAAAGAGTTAACATTAAAAAGAAAAATAGAAAAAGAAAGAAAGAAGAAAAGGAAGAAAGAATAAACGAAAGAGAAAGAAGAAAAGAAATACACATCAAGAGAGAAGATCGAAACGAGAAGGAAGAAAGAGTTAACATTAAAAAGAAAGTATGAAAGAAAAAAATAAACATAAAATGAAAAGATAGAAAAATGAGGAAGAAAGGAGTTTAAATTCAAAAGAGAAAGAAAAAAGAAATAAATAAAGAAAGAAAGCATAAAAAGAAAGAAAAAAGAGCAGTAAAGAAAGAAAGAAAAAGAGACAGAAAGAAAGAAATAAAGAAAGAAAGAATAAAGAAAGAAAGAAAAATGAATAAAAAAACAAAATTTAAAAAAGAAGGAAGCAAAATAGGAAGGAGAATAAAGTAAAATTACCCAGGAAAAATATAAAAAAAGAAAGGAAGAAGGAAAGAAAGAATGAAACATATAAAGAAAGAAAGAAAGAAGGAAATAAAGAATGAAACATGAAGAAAAGATAGAAAAAGGTGGAAGAAAATATTATAATTAAAAAGAAAATGAAAAATAAAAAAGAAAGAAAGAAAAAGAAAAAGCAAATGTATAATGAATAGAAAAAAAGAGAAAGAAAAAATACAAAATGAAGAAAATTAGAAATAAAGACAGAAAGAAAAATGAAAAGTAAATGTTAGAAAAATTAGAAAGAAAATAGTTAAAAATTAAAAAGGAAAATGTAGAAAGGAAAGAATGAAACAAAAGAACGAATGAAACAAAAGAACGAATGAAACAAAAGACCGAATGAAACAAAAGACTGAATGAAACAAAAGACCGAATGAAACAAAAAAACGAATGAAAAAAAGACTGAATGAAACAAAAGAACGAATGAAAAAAAAGACTGAATGAAACAAAAGACCGAATGAAACAAAAGAACGATTAAAGCAAAAGAAAGAATAAAATATAAAAAGGAAACAGAAATACAAGAAAAGGTGATAAAAGTCAAAAAAATGTAGATGCAGGACGACAGATAAAAAGAAAGAAAAAAATGATTAAAAATCGAAAGATAAACTTTGGAAGGAAATTGTTAAAAGTTAATAAGGAAATTGTAAAGGAAAAGAAAGAAGGAAAGAGAAAGCAAAGATAAGGAGAGAAAAAACAAGGAAGAAAAGCATTAAAATTAATAATGAAAACATTGAAAGAAATGAGGAATGAAGAAATGAATGAGTGAATGGATGAAAGAGAAAACAATGAAAATTAAAAATGGAAGCGAAAATAAAGGATGCAAAAAAGAAACAAAAATTTATAAGAAAAATGTAGAAAATAAATAATAAAATTTAAAAAGTCCACGGCATGATCTGTCTATATCTCTGAGATGAGGTATTACGATTATTTACATCCTCATCTTCATTGCCAGATCCACGATGTTTCAGCTGTTGTATACTCTGGCCTTCTTCAGGTGATTGGAATTTCACATTGAACCCTTTATTTTGTCCACCGGGATAGATTATTCTAGTTCCACGTGCCATGCCTCTTAATATAAGCTCTAGTAAAAAAAAAAAAAAAAAAAAATGCAATAATAATGACAGAAAAATTGCAATATGAGCACCGGTAAAAATGTTTGCTGAGGTATTAGGCTTGGAAGTCCTAGGAATTCATAATCAGATGTCCTCAAGGACACATGGTCCAGTGGATAAAGGTGTTGGTTAGATCCAGTGACTCAAAAGACCAAAAGAGTTGTGAGTTCCATAAGTGGTGAACCAAAATACTTGAAGATCTGAGTTAAAGGGAAATAACTCAGACATCCAGAAGAGACATGGCACATGGAATCTACCTCAGTGAGCAAAATAAAGGGTTTGAGTTGAAATTCTAATCACCAGAAGTACAACAGCTGAAATGTGAATATGACAATGAAGATGAGGATAACAGTCTAAATGATGCAAATAATCCAGAACAAAAATTAATGGAAAAATTTGAGCTGATTTTAATCTCTCTCTCTCTCTCTTTTCTCTGCTCTCTCTCTCTCTGTTTTCTCTGCTCTCTCTCTCTCTCTCTCTCTGTTTTCTCTGCTCTCTCTTAACTCTCTTCTACCCCACTTTCTCATTCTCAGCTTAAAACTTTACTCTTTCTTCCTCTATCACCCAAACTTCTCTCTTTCTAGAATTTTGGTAATTGTTCTGGTAAGCTTTCCTCTATGGTACCAAGACTTCATGAAGATAAGCTCAGTACTAGTTTGGTGGCAATGACTTGCCATTTAAAATGTGAAATGGCTAGATGAACCGTAAGTCCTATGCTAACAGTTTCTTCTCTCGTTTGCGGAACTCTCTTCCAGCCCCATGCTTTCCAGTCACCTTTAACCTTTTAAAATTTAAATCAATGTCGGTCGTCATCTTCTGTCTGATTAGCTCCTGTTGTTTTAGCTCCTTAGTTTTTCTTCTTCTCATATTCTTTCGCACTCAGTCGCCCTTCCCTGAGTCTTAGTGGCATTATGGCCTTGCCTTGGGTTGAAATGATTTTTTTTTTAAATTTGAAACCTACTTTTTCTCTTTCCAAAACTCTCTCACTGTTATCAACTCCTTCTTGCATTTATAGTCCTTCCTATCTGCCGTATCCCTTCAGAGCATTGGTGATCATGGCTCTGCACAATTTCCTGTCCTTTTTAACCCTTAATAAATGTCTTTTCCCCATCTCTCCCACATTCTGCTCTGCTATCCATTCACTCAAACTCACCAGTTAGATAAGTGCATTGTTTTCCGCTGTCCCTCTTATCTCCAATCTGTCTTGTGAGTATCAAATTTTCCAAGCCCTCTTTCCTCATTATGTGCCCTAGAAGTTACAACTCTTTCTTCCTGAGAGTAAGTATAAGTGACATTTTTTTTTTGCTACCATTGTCTCTAGAATTTGTTGTTGCTCAAAAGTTAGATCCATAGTATTCTCAGCATCTTTCTGTAGAACTACATTTCTGTTGCTTCGTTTCTAAATCTGCCATATAGGAAGAATGATACTAGATGACAGTTCAGCACTCTTTTCTTTGCTTCTAGCGGTTTTTTAAATATTTCTTAATGCTTTAAATAAAGCAGTTTTGAATGACTATCTTCTATGTACAAGGCATCTTAAATCGTATGACACATGGCGAAAACTAGATTGGCAGCAAGTTCTCATTATTTTACAGTTGAAAGGACTAGATATAACCGCAAGTTCTATGCTAACAGTTTCTTCTCTTGAACTTCTCACTTGTGGAGCTGTCTTCGTTTCCAGTCAACTTCACTTTTTTAAAATTTAAATCGATGTCTATCATTATCTTTCACCTTTCTTAACAAAATTACTGCTCTTACAAACAAATGTACACAACAGTTTCATAAAATCAAAAGAAAATGGTTGAATACATCAACACAGATATAATGACAATATTCTCCACACGTGACAAATGCCGACGTTATTTTCAGTTAAAAATATGAAAATAGCGTTTCTCTAAATTTCAATTGCTAGGAACATTCTGTTTTTGTTTTTATTAGTTACCTTGTTCAATTAAATTCATTTTCGTATTTTGCTTTGATAAAGTCCACATTGGACGAAACGCGTCAGCAATTACTAGTTTTCCTTTTGTCATTTTTATTCATAAAAATAAAATTTATTGAAACAAAACAAGTACAGTTGACCACTGATGACAATTCCAGAAAAACGTATCAATAAACAATTTTTTCTAACCTCTGCCAGCCGCAATGATGGAGAAAGCATTATATCGAACCATCGCCAATGAGACACACTGCAAGAGCCACTCCGTTTCGCGAGGCTCGTCCCTTAATCGAGACGTATTCGCGCCTATCCTTCGAAAAATTATCTTCTGTATTTTATATATTCCTGTTCTTTTATTGTTCTCTCTCCTTAATAAGTTTTTTTTTCTTTTTCCCATACTCTCGCTCATTTACTAACCTCTATGGCTTTATTGCCTTGCTTTTTCTTGATTATTCTCTTCTCTACTCTCCCTCTCTCTTTTTTGCTCTTTCTTTCCTGCACCCTCTCTGTTCCTTATACTCTCTCTTTTTATCTCTCTCTTCCCTGCACTCTCTCTTTTTATCTCTCTCTTTTCTGCAGTCTGTCTCTCTTTATCTCACTCTTTTTTCCCGTTCTATCTCTCTTTATGCTTATAAGAGTAGCTATGAAAGGGAATAGTTTATTTCCGTTTTTTATTTTTGTCAGTCTTTCAGTGTTGCAATGCATTTATATTTTTTCTCTGCCTTCGCCTTCTCTCTAAATGTCACGCTTTTCCTCTGTGCCAATCCACAGATACAAACACTTGCAGAGACGCAAATAAGAATTGGGATCCAGAAAGATGGAATTTTGTTGATATTTGTCAAATTTTTGGCCTGAAGGTAATGGAAGATCTATGGTTTCTCCAAGAAACATTACTTGCAGACACAGATGGTAGATTGGGCATCGCTAATTGGTCTAAGACCCCCACACTAACAATGCGCATCCATTTTAGATATAAGCTGGAAATGTTTAGTAATCATCTCCCTACACCCCGTCACTTCTTGCCATACAATGTGAGTCGACATCAATGATCAGTTTAAGCCTTATGAACGCTAATAAACAGATTGTGTAGCCCTGAACAGCTGCGGGGCCCGAACCCTTAAGAATTTCCCTGCTTCCTTTGGAGTGTATTTTCACGAAAAAGGAGCTCAAGACAGCAATGGCTTATTTCGTTTTTTTTTTTTTTTTTTTTTTTTTATGTTTGTTGAATAAAATCAAATGAAGTGTGTTTATGTATTCAGTAATCTATTTTGTCATTTCAGATAATATGCTGATTCATTTATGCCGATATGATGAAAACTCTCAGACATTTCAGGGTAAAAAAAAAAATGGTCGGAAGTAGAGACATCGTATAATGATTCTGAACCTGAAAAATGGATTCGTTAAGTTTAGTTCATATTTCAACTGAGGCTGCCTATAATAATTTAGCACTAATACACTTAGGAAAGGAGGCTTATGCTCACTTCCCATTGAAGAACCAGTTCCTGTATGACCAGCAAAGTTAAGAAACATTGAATCTGGTCAGTACTTAGATCGATGACCGCTTAGAAATACCAGGTGCTGTATGTTTGGGTGTGCAGGTGGTGTAATGGATTACGGCTCAGAAATATTAATTGAAGATCCGAGTTCTAATCCCCCATTGGGTTTATTATATTCACTTACATGCAAATAACTTTGGGAAAGTTATGAATCCACCTCTTCTACCCCCAGCTATGGGTTAATTTGTAAGACTTGCTTCAGTGAACTATTATTATCCACCCGCATCAAAAAAAGAAATTCATACAATCCAAAAATATTTTCTAGCTTTAAATAACCTGTAAATTGTTGATAAACCATAGAAAACAAATCAAACAAACTTAGGAAAGGCATGAATCCACTATTCCTTGTGTCCTATCCTTTTTTCCATTTAGACATGCAAAGTTTTGTAACATTTATAAGCATAGAAAACAGAAATGACAGGGTTCAAATTTTGGCTGATGTTGCTCTTGTTCACTTGCCCCTAATACTTTTAGGAAAGGCATATACCCATTTCTCCCTGTGTCCTATCTTCTTCTCTTTTAGAGATACAAAGTTTCATAGCATTTATAAGCATGGGATGCAGAAACAACAGGATTCAAAGTTTGGCTGGTGCTAATTTTGTTCACTTGGGTCTAATACATTTAAGAAAAGGCATATGCCCACTTCTCCCTGTGACATATCGTCTTCTAATTTAGAGATAAAAAAAGTTTTATAGCATTTATAACCATGGAAAACAGAATCAACAGGGTTCAAATTTCTTATGTTCAGTTACCACAAATACCATTGGGAAAGGCATGAATCTATTTCACAACGTTTCGGCCAAAAATCTAGGAAATTCGGACAACTTATGACTAATACTCAGTGAGTAAAAGCAAGAGAAATAAGATTTTAAAATATAAGGTCTAATCAAAAATTATCAGGACTGGTTCTGTAAAAAAAGTACAACACATCAATCCAGCATTTAATCTCCTTTGAAGCAGACTCCTTCTCAGGCCACACATTTTATCCAGCATTGTTTTCATTTATGGAAGTATTCCTGGAACTCTTTTATTGGAATAGCAAGTAAGTGTCTGATCAATGATGAGGTCTTAGAGAGGTTGAAAACAAGGAGGAGGCTTATACTTAACACCAGGAAGAGGCAGCTGAAGTTTCCGGGATACATAATGAGGAAGGAGGGCCTGGAGAATCTGATACTCACATGTTGAATAGAGTGAAAGAGAGACAAGAGAAAACAATGCCTGACATACCAGGCAGACTTAAGCAAGTGGATGACAGAATGTGATCTGAGGGAAGGAAC
Organism: Acanthosepion pharaonis; assembly: GCA_903632075.3. NCBI lineage: Eukaryota > Metazoa > Mollusca > Cephalopoda > Sepiida > Sepiidae > Acanthosepion > Acanthosepion pharaonis. The sequence continues at coordinate 885,660 of CAHIKZ030001868.1, forward strand.
TTGTTGAGAGCTTCAAGGGATAGAGGGAGGTGGAGAGGCATTATCGCCTACGTCCTGAAAAAGAAAGAAAGAACGTAGTTGCCTCACCACAGTCACTTGCATTTCTTTGATGTTTTGAAATCTTGTTCTTTTTGAATGGGATTTGATTTTTTAAGAGGGAAAAATGTCTCAACGGGTGAGATCTGGGGAATATGATTGTTTTTGACACCAGGGGAACCCTGTGCTTCATCAAAAGCTGCTGCAGAGTCACTGATGGAACCTCTGTGGAGTCACGCGAAGTGAGTGAGAACATTATAACTTATACTTGACAGAGTTTAAAGTCAAATTTCGCCTCGGGATTTAACTCTGCATGCTTGAGTTCTATTACTGTATCAAGAGTCCTCATACTTTCTGATGAACTGCTATAATTCAATATTTATAATTAATAACAAATTACGACAACCTAAATAAATAAGATTAACCCTTTCATCCCTACGTTCCTGAACAATTTTAACCCTTCTGCCTGAGCTCCTGAGTCAAAATTTGCAAATAATTGGTATGTAATGTGTCACGGTAGATATAAAAATAGTTACAAATATTTACCCACTGTTCAACAAGTGGCTGGGCATTGTCATTTTTCTCTACCAATTTTCAACTGATGGCTGAACATTAAGTCATTTTTCTCTACCACTGTTTAACCGGTGACTGGACATTAAGTCATTTTTCTCTACCACTGTTTAACCGGTGACTGGACATTAAGTCATTTTTCTCTACCACTGTTTAACCAGTGGCTGGACATTAAGTCATTTTTCTCTACCATTGTTTAACCGGTGACTGGACATTAAGTCATTTTTCTCTACCATTGTTTAACCGGTGGCTGGACATTAAGTCATTTCTCTCTACCATTGTTTAACCGGTGGCTGGGCGTTACGTCATTTTTCTCTACCACTGTTCAACCGGTGGCTGGACATTAAGTCATTTTTGTCTACCACTGTTTAACCAGTGGCTGGACATTAAGTCATTTTTCTCTACCACTGTTTAACCGGTGGCTGGACATTAACTCATTTTTCTCTACCATTGTTTAACCGGTGACTGGACATTAAGTCATTTTTCTCTACCACTGTTTAACCGGTGGCTGGACATTAACTCATTTTTCTCTACCATTGTTTAACCGGTGACTGGGCGTTACGTCATTTTTCTCTACCACTGTTCAACCGGTGGCTGGACATTAAGTCATTTTTGTCTACCACTGTTTAACCAGTGGCTGGACATTAAGTCATTTTACTTTACCATTGGTAATGTGGTGGTCAGGGCTCAAAGGGTTAAAGTAATATTAGTAAAAAAAAATAATAATAATCGACTAAGAGAGTTTCAAACAATTTAAGACTATTACTAAAGGTAAGAGAAATAAAACGCAAGAAATACTAGTTAATAAGAGAATGCAATTTTTTTTTACATATATTCCTAAAACTACTCACTCTCTCTCTCTCTCTCTCTCTCTCTCTCTCTCTCTTGCCCCCTTTCCAAATTTTTCTGTTCATGCCTCTCACTCTCTATTTCATATGCTTATTCAGACACACATCAATACTTTCTTTCCTTTTTTCATTGATTCCGTCCCATTTTCTAAGCAGGATCCGCAGTAACAGGCTTTTATCCCATTTTGCGTAAACACACGAACAGTTCATAGATTCTATTTTCATGCAGAGAATTGCCCAGGTAAAAGCGACTGGCGCGAAATTCACTTATCACTAATGCTGATTATGCTTGACACTTTTCTGCACTACAATTTCCAGCATACAGAAATAAACATAATTGCGTCAAAAGGCCTGCACACATACACATGCACACATGCATGCACAAATATTTATAGCATATATGAACAAAAAAAATGTTATATAGATTCATAAATAAAGATAAATAAAAAAATGTCTAGCTATTTGCCTCTGTCTGTAAGGAAGGATAACCAGTTCCTTTTGCAGGCACATGCTCAGACATGTTCCTGGTTGTTCAATACACACAGAGCCTATGCTGCAACTATGCTGAGTGGATCCCTGTTATATTTTCAGGGAGAGAGTGCATAATCAGCAGTTTGAACTACATCAATACTCTCAAACCCTCTGCCACGATGGCTTGTGACTTCCTGCTTTCGCAACCATTAATGGCTTCCAAATAGGTTTAATTTCCTACACATGGCTTGGGTCAACTTGTATTATGGTTTTATAGTATTTCAAATGGTGAAAATTAAGTATAGTTAGATTTGCAAGGTTGATTTTCCAAAGAGGAAAGCTTGCTGGTGAAAGATACCATGTCACCATTTGTTGAATAAAAAATGAGAGAAAGGGCTGCTGCATCTCTATCTATAAAAGCAGGTTGTGTGTGTGTTTGTGTGTGTGTGTATGTGAGTGTGTGTGTGTGTGTATGTGAGTGTGTGTGTGTGTGTGTATGTGAGTGTGTGTGTGTGTGTGTGTGTGTGTGTGTGTATGTGTGTGTGTGTGTGTGTGTGTGTGTGTGTGTGTGTGTGTGTATGTGTGTGTGTGTGTGTGTGTGTGTGTGTGTGTGTGTGTGTGTGTGTGTGTGTGTGTGTGTGTGTATGTGTGTGTGTGTGTGTGTGTGTGTGTGTGTGTGTAACGAATGCACGGCCGCAATTTTCAATGGATTTGCACCAAAATTTACATGCACATGCTCCAAGTTAGCGAAAAGGCCAAGATTGACTTTGCATTTCCCAACTCCCATTGATAGAGGAAATAATCAATTTTTCATGCTTCTACGGCAGTTTTCATGTGGTTTGCCGCCATTTTCTACTGGCCAGAGTGAGAGCCTATAGCTGGCTGCCACGAATAGCCAGAGAGATTCTATTGGCCAGCGTGAGAGCCAATAGCTGACTGACACGAATATTAACTAGCAAAAAAAATCGATAGCTGCATTCGTCACAAATGGGAAAAATTTAAATCTGCATGGCACTTTACTTCAATTGGCTCATTCGCTTGTTTAAACTCAACGTTGATTCTGATTCCGCAGAACTGGGTTTGGGTGTGAAAAAGTATTTGTTGTTAACATTCTTTTTTCATTCGGTTTTTCCAGTTACGAGTCCTTTTTTAAAGCTGATCGTTTTGTGTTGATTTTGTTTAGTTCTTTTTTCGTAACAGATTTAATGTTTAGTATAGAGCTTAGAAGAAATTCGCAGCGTGAGATAGGCAAGAAGTAAGGCATGTGGCAACATCAGCACGGCAATGGACATTCCTTTAAAGGCAATTGATAGCCATTGCTGTATGAGTCGTACGATTTTTGAATCAAGCACGGGCAACGTGTTTACTAAAACAACATCATAATTGTTAGTATTTAGAAAGTTCTTCTCTCTGACTGGAAATGGAAATTAACATAAATAGTCTTTCAGTGAGGAAGAGAGAAAGTAGAGTTGGGAGACAAGATCAAAGGGATTTCGCTGTTGCCTTAGTGAGAAAGACAGGATGACGATGTTGACTCGGGTCTCTTTACTGCTGTCAGTCTTTCTGGTGAGTTTAATGGATGTCTCAATTATCGCTTCATGCAGGCTCCAGAAGCCTATGTTTATGTTGTGGCCTTGTTAGAGCCGGAAATAAAGACACAAAAGAGGAATTGAGCTAAACAAATATATTAACAGAAACAATAAACAAACATATATAAACGAGAATGTTACAGCAAGAATGTTCGGTCTGACTGTCAGAACCGACTGCTGGAAACTTCACCTTCCAAAAGGCAGTACCTGCTCCTATTTATAGCTGGGAGAGTCCATGTATATGTGGGTAAATTACCATAACACTATCTATCTATCTATCTATCTATCTATCTATCTATCTATTGTGGCCTTGTTAGGGCCAGAAATAAATACACAAAGAGGAATTGAGTTAAACAAATATATTAAAAGAAACATTAATACAAACATATACAAACGAGAGTGTTACAGCTAGAATGTTCGGTCCGACTGTCAGAGCTGACTGCTGGAAACTTCCCTCTTCAAAAGGCAGTACCTGCTCCTATTTATAGCTGGGAGTGTCCATGCGTGCGTGGGTAAATTACCATAACAGCTTGTTTATTGGCAAGAGCTGATTTTATTGGCTGTTATTTAATTTGAAAATTTTAAATATACTTGAAACTGGAAACTTTATGTACGGCCGCTTCTTAACTTTTGCTTCACCATTTATTTTGAAATTACCGTAGGCCATTTCAATTGGTTGATCTGAGTATAACCAAAACAAACCCTGCAACCATCTCCTCTCCTTTTTTGCTTATTCTTTTTCTTTTTCTTGCTTTTCTCATGAAAAGAAGGTGTATCTTGCTTTTAAATCTCAATAAATTGTTTACTCACCAGTAATTTACTAATACCTGATGAGATGCGCTGACTTGCATCGAAACACAACTGCATTTGTGTAGTGTTTTTGACAGGTTTTTGATGTAATATTCTAAAATAAAGTATATATATATATATATATATATATATAATATTTTTAAAAAAATATGATTCCTTCACTACATAAGCTCTACTTATGTATGAAACATGAGAACTCTTATGTAGTGAAGGAATAATATTTTTTTAAAAAATATTATAATATAAGCTCTACTTATTTATGGAGCACTGTTTTCTTAAAAATAAAAATAAAAATATTAAGGAACTCCAGATTATTTACCTGACGTGTTCCTTCCTATTTTTTTTTTCTTGCATATATATATATATATATATATATATATATATATATATATATATATGTGTGTGTGTGTGTGTGTGTTAGTCACCTTATTTGAACCCAGCACTAACAAAATATATTTATAGTGATTTTCAAAGCATAGCATGGATGTGGCACAAGGCCGAAAGTAAGGGGCACCCAGTGAGGATCAAACTCACTACTCAGCTGTAATTGTTCTAGCGAAACAAGCTTGCTAACCATTACACCACCTTGAGGTGCTCAACAAATACATTTATATATATATATATGTGTGTGTGTGTATGTGTGTTACCTCATTTGAGCCCAGCAGTAAAATACTATATTTGGAACCTTTATGTGGTGTGTTTATTTTTGTCATTCGATCCTTTGATTTGAAATAGGTAACGTCTACTTACTTTTAAAGCTCATCAAAACAATTACTATGAAAATATTTGCAGAAAAGGCAGAAGGAAACTATGTTAAAGTAGTGGGAAAAATGACTGAAACCGAGATGCTTGGTCAGGACTAGTAAAATTGCAGATTCTTTGGATTTTATCAAAAATCTTTAAATCCATAACAGGAGCACAAGTTTAGACGTGTCAACAATATTCAAAGCAAGGATGAATGGTAGACTTTTACATATGTAAGATAGTTTCTTGCGAGAAAATATTAATACACCGAATTATTGTGTTAGTCATAAAAAGGGATTGCTGAAATGTTATGTTATAACTGTCGTTGCGTATTTTAATGAATGCGGGACAATTTTCCTTACAGTTAAAGGTGAACCTCGAAGAGACGGGGTGTTGGTTCTTATTAAGTCAAATCATTATCTTGAATCAATTACTGAGTCTAATGCTATGAAATTCAGCACAATATTTCAGGCCAGATTTCTTTCCAGGTATCAAATATCGCTGCCACATTTGGTCTGGTGCTTCTGTTTTAGATCAAAAGATTCTTGATACCCCCCCCCAAAATAACAATTTTTAAAAAATGATGTTACAAATTCATGACGGTCGTCTTCGAGTATAGAATCCAGAGGTTGGCAGTGAATATTTCGGAGACAGTAGGAAGGCGTAGTTCAGATTCGCAGTGGATATCACAGCAGAGTGTAGTTCTTCCTTCTGTCGTGTTCGCCTGACAAGTTGGCTCTGGTCCTTCCGGTAGGGAAAACAAAGATGGCCGCCTTTATACACGACGGATACAATGTTCTGCGGCTTCTGATTGGTCAACCTTCTATTGGTAGACTATAAAGTGAGTCAGGGCATTTTCATTGGCTCACTAGTTACATATACACAAAAAACTGTAACAAATGAAACCCCCATGAATATTTGCAAGGATTACGATATCATAGAAGAAGGTTCGTCAGAAAAATTATCCTATAAAGTCATTGATAGGAAAGTCACGGGTAAGCGATGTTTGCTCAGCAGTAAAATACTACATGTGGAACCTTTATGTGCTGTGTTTATTATTCCCTTTGATTTGAAATAGGTAACATCTGATTAATTTACAAGCTCATCAAAACGATTACCATGAAAATATTTGCAGAAAATGCAAATGGGAACTATGTTAAAATAGCGGGAAAGTGACTGAAGCACAGATGACTGGTCAGGACTAACAACATTAAAGATACTTCTTCGGATTGTGCCAAGAATCTGAGAAAATTCATAGTGCATGTCACCACTGCTGCGGCTGGGGCTACTACACCCTCGTGCCAATTAATTGAAACAACTGCTCTAATTTCTTTTCTTTCCCTATACAGTCAGTTTTAGTCTGGGAGTAACTAATTTCTATTTTTCTGAGATTAGGTCACTTTCAGTGGTGTGCAGTAATATGAATCTATTTCTGGGGTGTATGATGAAATTTGTTTGGCCTTTAAAAATATTGCGTCACCCGTGATTGTATCAGATTTTTATCATGCCCAGACACTATTGTCTCGACTGTCAGTTAGTTGTCCTATGGTCATTGTCTACAATGAACATTATTCAAGGAAGCGTACAAAAATTGTAATGATGCACAAACACACTGGCAAGCCTTAGCAGTGAGCAAATCAGCGTACTATAGACTGGCCTAAATCTGTCCTGATTTCAATCCAATCAAGATTCCGTGGTCAATCTGCAAGGAATAACTAATATGAGTGTAGGGTTTTTGTTGATGTAAAAGAAAAAAGTAACAAGTTAACTTTAACTATCTAGCCTCAAAATGTAACAAGAGAATCTTGCAGGTTAATGATGAAATTGTACAAAAAAACATGGAACAGAAAACACAACAGGATATTGAGTTGAGACATTATTCCGTTTTATATACTAATGTGTTATAATAAATTTATAGAAACATTTTGTTTGGAGTATGTTAAATTGTAATATGTGCCACAGTATAATGATTTTAGTATGATGATTATTAATTAATATTATGTACTTTTTTTAGTCTATATTACTAAGTATTGTAACTATTTACACTATTTATATTGTTCGGAGTGTTGTCCTCATCTTTACTGACATATTCATAAGTGTTTTGACCATTGCATGCTCCAGCCTTCTTTAGGTGATATACAGTGGAATTTCAAACCAAACTCTTTATTTAGTCCACTGGGGTAGATTGTTCTAGTTCTGTGTGCAATGTCTTTTCTGGCTATCTGAGTTTCAGTTTTTGTTCACCTCTGCTGTGGCCAGGTGTTCTGGATAACTTAGTTGCAGTTTCTGTTCACCTCTGCTGTGGCCAGGTCTTCTGGGTAACTTAGTTGCAGTTTCTGTTCACCTCTGCTGTGGCCAGGTCTTCTGGGTAACTTAGTTGCAGTTTCTGTTCACCTCTGCTGTGGCCAGGTCTTCTGGGTAACAAGTTGCAGTTTCTGTTCACCTCTGCTGTGGCCAGGTCTTCTGGGTAATTTATTTGCAGTTTCTGTTCACCTCTGCTGTGGCCAGGTCTTCTGGGTAACTTATTTGCAGTTTCTGTTCACCTCTGCTGTGGCCAGGTCTTCTGGGTAACTTAGTTGCAGTTCTGTTCACCTCTGCTGTGGCCAGGTCTTCTGGGTAACTTAGTTGCAGTTTCTGTTCACCTCTGCTGTGGCCAGGTCTTCTGGGTAACTTAGTTGCAGTTTCTGTTCACCTCTGCTGTGGCCAGGTCTTCTGGGTAACTTAGTTGCAGTTTCTGTTCACCTCTGCTGTGGCCAGGTCTTCTGGGTAACTTAGTTGCAGTTTCTGTTCACCTCTGCTCTGGCCAGGTCTTCTGGGTAACTTAGTTGCAGTTTCTGTTCACCTCTGCTCTGGCCAGGTCTTCTGGGTAACTTAGTTGCAGTTTCTGTTCACCTCTGCTCTGGCCAGGTCTTCTGGATAACTTAGTTGCAGTTTCTGTTCACCTCTGCTGTGGCCAGGTGTTCTGGATAACTTAGTTGCAGTTTCTGTTCACCTCTGCTCTGGCCAGGTCTTCTGGATATCTTAGTTTCAGTTTTTGTTCACCTCTGCTGTGGCCAGGTGTTCTGGATATCTTAGTTTCAGTGTTTTTCACCTCTGTTGTAGCCAGGTATTGAACTCAAAATATAAAATAAAATGCATGGTATGTGGAACTAGAATAATCTATCCTGGTGGATGTAAAAAAGGGTTTGGTTCAAAATTCTGACATATATCACCTAAAGATGGCCGGAGCATTGTGAATATGACAATAAAGATGAGGACAACTGTCTGACCAATATCTACTAAGTATATATTAATAAATATACATTTTCTCCACACCTGCATCATAAAAGAAAATGACATGTCTATCATTGATGTTGACCCAAAGTTGGGACCACAGAAGGAAAACACGGAACACGGATTAGAGGTCAGAAAGATATATTAAACAGAAAGGTTACAAAGATAAAGAGTAAGTATAAGCGGAGCTTACTATGTGCTAATGTCCAATATTGGTAGTCATATGCAGCTGATACTACAGTATTAGAATACTCTCTCTCTCTCTCTCTCTCTCTCTTTCCTCCTCTTCTCTTAGAATATTATAACAAACATTAATTAATCATAGCTAAGAATTGGAAGCTCATGAAGTATTGAAATAAAATTCAAATATGTATATATATTATTCCAAGATAATTTTTCAACTTATTCAAGATTATCTTCTCCCTCTCTAACCATCTAACTTTCTGTCCTGGAGTAACAAGGTGCCACACAGATTTCATGTACGATTTCATTTTCAAGTCTTTTTTCACTGCGCTTTGTCTTCTCATAACTGATACTCCACTCTCACATACCAAACGTCTTATGGATTGAATTGGATCTTTTCTAATTGATCTCTTTGGCTCTAAGTTGAAATGATGATCCCTCTTCCTGTTTACCTCCTGGTCTTGTTTTCCTTTCTATCGTTCCCTTTATTTTAAAATTTATTCACTGCTCTCTTGATGGTTTTTGAATGGACTTTGAAGACTGAAGCCAGAGTATGAATGGTGGTACGATTACTGAAGGCCTGATTGATCTTTTTCCTCTCAGCATTGCTCATTTGGGATGACAATGGATCTGACACAAAATGATTTTAACCTGTTCTCTTTCTGGCTGAATAACTGAAAAGGTTTTTTCAGTGATTCTTATGACAAATGGCACCAAGATGGCTAATTGTCTTATCTGAAAACCTGGAAAAAAAGAAACTTATTTAGTTTTATGACTTTTTTTAAATAGTAAACATTTTGTAGGATGAATAATGATGCTGTTACATGAGTTGGACAATTTTACAATACATATATATATATATATATATATATATATATATATATATATATATATATATATATATATATATATATGTATGTATGATAAACTTCAGTACTTATCAATGTCAACTCTGAAAATTTGTAATTTTTTCATTCATCACTCATCAGAACTTTTGAAAAGCTAACCATTAAACTAACCTTGATCATAAAAATAAATTATATATATATGTATGTATGTTATGGGAACTTAACTATAACGATAATGGACTCTTCCTGACACTATAAATACTGTGCCTCTCAAGAGGTATAATGAATGAATGGTGTAACTAGCACCAGTTCATGACTGTTGAACTCTCTGCTTTGGCAGAGAGGAACCCGGACGAAGCTTTGCCGAAGTCCAAGGTTTCGTCCGGGGAGGTAGACAGGCCCTGAACCCGTCTAGGCGAGTTCAAAGGGTATATTTTTGGCCAAGCCTAAGGGCTCGGGAAACCCACATTAAACTCGGCCTTGTGCCACATGCAACCCTCGGGGTGGGGGGGCTAGATACCGAATAAAAGGTGTAATGAGTCAAGACAGTATTAGTTCACTCTAAACCAGACGGACAGTCATTACTAACAACTTCAACTCCTTGTACTATATTTCTGTTGTAATATATCTTTGTTATTCTACTCTTGTGTTCGTGTTGTTCTTCCTTGGTTCTAACCTTGGACCATAACTGTGGTGCGAGGATATTGGACCATAACAACATATATATATATATATATATATATATATATATATATATATATATATATATATGTAGTTTTCAGTTGTTAATTCATACAGTAAGAGCATCACCTGCTTGATGCTAGTGTCCCAGATCTGTAAGTCACATTTCGAGCTCATCCTTTTACTGATGTCCATGCATTCTATCTTCTTGTAGTTTATGCTTAGTCCCTTCTTCTTGCTCTCCTTTGCTACCTTCTGTAGGAGGTTTTATAATTTCCTTTCTGTGTCTGCTATCAGTACGGTATCCTCTGTGTATCTTATGTTGTTAACATTGTGGCCGTCAATGACGAATCCTGGTAGGACTTCCAATTCTCTCAGAAGACAGCAAGTGCCACACTGAGAACCGAAGATGTATTGGGGTGACCAAAGATGCATTCCAAATGCTAGGCAGAATATTACAAGACAGGAGGATTTCTTTGGTAACAAAGAAAAGAGTACTGAGCTGCTACATGACATCTGTACTCCTTTAATGCTGAACGGTCTCCTCAAAGATGAAGAAGAGACTCAAGGCAACAGAAGCATGGCTCTTCAGGATATCATTGGCTAAGCGTGTGAGCAATGATGAGGTTTTGGAGAGAATGCAAACAAGAAGGAATCTTATACTTAACATCAGGAAAAGGCAAATGAAATTTCTGGGACATGTAATGAGAAAGGAGAGGGAATAGAACAAAAAAAAAGACGAGGAAAATCACATCATGACATACCTAGTGTGCTTAAGAAAGTGGATGGCAAAATATGAACTGGGGGAAGTAGCAAAGGGACAAAACTTATTGAGGGCCAGAAGGGATAGGAAGAAGTGGAGAGCCATGATCGCCTATGTCCTGAAGATGCACATCACATATAAAAACAAAGTAGCAGCAATGCTTGCCTCATAAATCAGATTTATTTGTTACCTCCCTTTGGTATTTTTACTTCGTCATAATATCAGTTTATGAACCAGTAACAAAATTTTACCTAACAATTTTGGTATGCTTTTGAATATTTACTATACAAGTAAGTGGTGGAATATTTTTCCATGTAAAAGAGGTTGATGAGGCAAAAATGGCTGCGAATCCCAGCTTTATTCTAAAGAATCTATTCATGGATGACGAAGCATATGCTCATTCTGCTAACCTGACTTTTGGTCAACTTGCCCCAAACTGGTTTCAAAGAAACCAGATTACTCTGATGACATTCAACCTTTCCAGATATTAATCAGTTAGAAAATTACTGACAATCAGAGAGATATAAAAGGGAACATTATTTAAATAATCCAAATAGGACGAAACATCAGTCCAGTGCTTTCTGCATTCTGTTGAGGTTTCTTCTAGATTTGATGAATTATTATAATGATTATTCTAATCCCCCCAAATTTCTATCACTTGCATATTTTTGCTTGATCCAGCTTCTAATACTCTGAAGTGAGTGGCTTGGTGAAAGAAGAAGTGGCTCTTGGGGCACAATCCGTTTGGTTATGTATAATTGGATGAGTATCACCACCAGAATTCAATGAGTATTGGCTCTATATCAAGTCTAGTCAGTTTCTTTTTCCTTACGAAAGCCTTTTGGCCCAGTGGATCAGGTTCAATTCTCGGTAGTGGATGTGCACTGATGAATCACAAATAGGAGAAAATGGCCATCCAGTGCTTTCTGCATTCTGTTGGGGATTCTTCAAAACTCTATATAAATATATATATATATATATATATATATATATATATATATATATATATATATATATATATAATTATTTATTTAAAAAGTTCCTTGTAATATAACGGTGATGGTCCGTTCCATCTTCAAGGGTAAAAATTTCAATAAAGATGGAAGCCCATTTTAATTTCAACTCAATTTAATTTAATATGGAAGTTTTTCCTTGTTTTGAAACATAAGACAGATTTTTAAATAAATAATTATATTTACAAATCAGCACTATTTTTAAAAAAATAATAACTAAAATGATAAGGGACTTTGGTTTTTTACCCAACAAGTTCCTTCCTATTTTCTATATATTTTCACATATATATATATATATATATATATATATATATATATATATATATTGTTATGGTCCAGTTCCTTGTACCACGGTGATGGTCCTGTAGAACCAATAAAGAAGAACTCGAAGGCGGATATGAAATAACACAGATATATTACAAACAGGAATATATACAGAGAAGTAGAAAGGGTTAGTACGAACAATCAGGTTTAGTATAATTGTGAAGGCGACTCTGTTTCGGACTGCCTCTAACTCGACTGACTGACTCGCTCTGGCTGACTGAGAGACTCCTGACGGACTTCACTCCAGACTTTAGACTGAACTCTCTGCTTCCTCTTGAGGTGCAGTATTTATTATGTATGGAATAGTCCACTAAGTTATTATAGGTAAGGTCCCATAACATATATATATATATATATATATATATATAACAAAGTATATAATTGGTATACACGGAATGAATTCCAATATCCAACAATTACTATTCTTAAAAGAGTGCTCAATACAAAGTAGAGCATATATAATTATTTTATAAAAAAATTTATAACATAAGTATGTTATAAAATCACTACAAAAATAGCCATTTTGTTTCAACACACTCTGTGTCTTATCAAGTGATGGTGTTGAAAAGAAAATAAATGGTTTTAAAGTTTCAGATTAATTAACGATCCTACACTAGGGGAGCATTGTTACAAAAGCTAGAATAACCAATCAAAAACCGAAGTACAGAAAGATTCAAAAGCTTGACAACAAAATCCTGCTATTATAGCTATTAAGATCTTTAAATACGTGTAATATTAAAAATAATTTTTACTAACTAATAATTATAAATTTATATGATAAAATTTAATATTAAAATTAAAAACTGGCAATTTTAAAATCCAAATTTAATCACTATTAAGTTTAAAAACTACAAAATTATTGAGAAAGAAAAAAATATATATGTTTATTCAATTCATTTCTTCATTAAAATTACGTCTGACAAGAAAAAGCTAAAGTCATCTGATAATACATGTATATATTTTTTTCTTTTCCGTTTTTAAAAGTTTGTGAATATGGTCTTAAACTCAGCGTGACACAACAAAACAATTTCAGATTATTACATACGCATCCAGACATAATAGAAGAAAACATTTTTTACACACACACATACAAATATACACACACATAAAAAAAAAAAAAAAAAAAAAAGAAGAGGTGGGGGGAATAATGAACAACTCCACAGCCCTTTACGAAAAAAAGGAGACGTGAAACTAACATACACACACACAGTTAAATGTGAATACACAAATACATAGACACCGATATATACAATAAATATACATCCACAATGGCATAGACATTGAAAAACAACCAGTAAATATTTCAAACTTAAATAAATGCTAACCACTTATTGAATTAAACATAGCAAATATAAAAATAAAAATTTAAAATAATATTATTTAATATATTAAAACGAAAACTCTATAACAATAAATCAGTGGAAAAAATATATATATATATTATTAATCATATAAGTTGATAAAGTTTCATTATATATTTGTGCAAAAGAAAAACAGGATAAAAAAATCCACAAAATATATACATATATATATATATATATATATACACGGTAGCAAAAACAAAATTTTTTTTTTTTTTTTGTGTTATATTTGTATGTATTGTGTGTGTGTGTGTGTGTGTGTGTATGTATCTAATTATGTCTGGATGCGTATGTATTAAATCTGATTGTGTTTTTGTTGTTCACGCGTGAGTTTAAACCATATTAAACTTTAAAATAAAAACGGAAAAGAAAAAATATATACATGTATTATCAGATGACCGGAAATTGTAGCTTTTTGTCTTGTCAGACGTAATTTTAATGAAGAAATGAATTGAATAAATATATATTTTTTTTTTTCTCAATAATTAATAGTTTTTAAACTTAATAGTGATTAAATTTGATTTTTCGCCAGTTTTTAATTTTAATATTAAATTTTTCAATAAATTTATAAATTAGTTAGGAAAAACATTTTTTAATATTACGTATTTAAAGATCTTAATAGCTATAATAGCAGGATTTTTTTGTCAGCTTTTTGAATCTTTCTATATATAGGTTTTGATTGGTTATTCTATTTGTAATATATAGTGTGTAGGATCGTTAATTAATCTGAAACTTTTTAAAACTGTTTATTTTCTTTTCAAAACCATCACTTGATAAGACACAGAGTGTGTGTGTGAAAATGCTATTTTTGTAGTGATTTTATCATACTTATGTTATAAATTTTTTATAAAAATAATTATATATATATATATATATATATATATATATATATATATATATATATATGTTTCAATAATGAGGGTACTGTGATTAGCTTTCTTTTAATAATTTTACTTGTATTGTATTAAGAAATCACTCATACAAACAAATTCAGTTATGAGCCATGTGTGACGCAAAAATGTATCTTTTGAAACATGATAGAGGGTCAAAGAAAAATTAAATAAAAGCTTGATTGTATACCCTGTATATGTCTTTAATAAACTTGTATATATATATATTATATAAATATATATATATATATATATATATAGAGATATATATATAGAGATATATATAGAGATATATATAGAGAGAGAGAGAGAAAGAGCAAGATAGAGAGAGACAAAGAGGAAAAGCCAGGTTAAAAAATACTGAAAATTTCAGCTTTCTGAGAGCCACTAAAAAATAATTTTTGCTTTTTCTGTTCGGTTAGTATCAGCATTTTTTAAATATCATCTCTTTGTTGACACCAATATAGCATGAAAAGACTACTTCATAATGGCGTATAAAAGCTGAGAATATTCAAACAATAGACAATCTGTATCAATATATAAGTAATGAAAATGGTACAAAACATAGAAAAAAATAAATAAATTTAAAACTTCTCTCTCTCTCTCTCTCTTTCCCTCTCTCTCTCTATAAATATGTGTCTTGGTTATAAAACTATAGACTATTTGGTTTATAGGGTATTTTAGAATCAAAATGATATATATATATATATATATATATATATATATATATATATATATATATATATATATATATAAATCATTGGCGGAATGACGTAATAATGTTTTTAGACGTATTTTTTAACGTCAAAAACGACATCATTTGATATTTTGCACCAACCTTATTTATAGGATGATGTATATATATATTTATAAAGACATTTTTATGTTTAACGTTGTTATTTTATAGATACAAGTATTGAAAATGCTCTGTTTATGATAAACAGTTTAAATAAGAATGAATGTGAAACATAGAAAATATCGTTCTTTGACAGTATTCGAATAATACGGAACCGTCATATACGCTTTGATAATTCTCGGCCACAAAAACCTTTCTTTAGACAAGGTTAATTTTGTTAATCTTCCATGAATCCGTACATTCCTGTGCTCTTTGTATCGAATGTAAACAAATGACGTCATATGTTAAGAAATGGACAAGGTCCGACAATTTATTTATTTAAAGACATTTTTATTTATGTTTTAACGTTGTTATTTTATAGATACAAGTATTTGCAAATGCTCTGTTTATGATAAACAGTATTAAATAACATTTACCGGCCTGAATGTGAGAAATTTTCATAGAAAATATTCGTTTTTGACAAAATTGCATCCTATACAGAACCATCATATACGCTGACGTGCTTAACCGTCTCGGCCACAAAAAACCTTTCGGTAGACAAGGTATACTGCTTATTTCAATCTTTTGTACATTCATAACTGCTCTGGCGTATAAATGTAAACAAATGACGTCATATGTTGAAATGACAAGGTCCGACAATTTATTTATTAAAGACATTTTTATGTTTATCTATAAAATTTGCATTCCATTTTCATGCATGCTTTGATGTTGAAAAAAAAAAACTGAAGCCCAAAATAAAAACCCAAAATAAAAAACAGATACATTAAAAAAATAAATAAATAATTCAACGTACTTCAGCTTTTATTATTTTTATAGATTATTTTATTATTTTATTATAGAGTTCTGGGGGTTCAATAAAAAGCAAAATCGCTAAGAAGGTTTTCATTTTGTCAAAAAAGTGATGTGTTTCCTTGTGTTTAGAATTCAAAATGGCATTCGAAAACAGAAGTTTAGCCTTGTTCCAAAGCAATAGTAGGCTATTTCCAGCTTAAAATACTGGAAATAACAGTTGACAAGTGTTTATTTATAGCAATTGTCTCAAGGTGACAGAATGCACCTAAAGTAGCAAGAGAAAGAATTTTACGGTGACTATTGTTGCCTGCAATATGGTAAATATTAATAATTTTTTTTTTCTTTTTCACTTATTCTTTCACACTCAGTAAACGTTTGCATCTTAGTGGCCTTGCTTGGAGGCTTATGACCATATCACATTGAAATACTGGCTCCTGTACAGTCACCTAAGTTAAGTAACATTAAACCTGGTCAGTTCCTAGATGGGTGACTGTTTGGATATACCAGGTGCTGTAAGTTTGGATGTATGGTTTGTGTAATGAAGATTGGCTCAGAATTTATAATTAGAGAGCTGAGTTCCAATTTCACTTGTGTTTTTTATTTTCATATAAGCACAAATACCCACAGGAAAAGTATGAATGCAACTCTTCTCTCCCTAGATATGGGTTAATTAGTAAGACTTGTATCACAAAATCATTATTATCTCTGAAAAAAAAAAAGAAAATTGAATTATTACAATCTAAAAATATTTTCTGGCTTTAAATAAACTGAAAGATTGTTAAGACATAAAAAATGATTGAATCAATCAAGCTCTTTAATATTTTTTTCTTTTTCTCTTATTCTTTCAAAGTGAGTAAAACTTTGCATCTTAGTGACTTTATTGCCTTGCCTGGGGTGAAATTATTGCAATAAAAAAAGTCACCCTGCCAACAACGGTGAGATTTGAACACAGGTCTCATATTCAGAAAATGGGCATTATAACCACTCCCTTTCTCTTTGCCTCTCTCTCTCTCTCTCTCTGTGTCTGTCTGTCTGTCTGTCTGTCTATCTATCTATCTATCTATCTATCTATCTATGTGTGCGTGTATGTGTGTATACATATATATATATATAAATATATATATATATATATTTCCTATTTATTCCCTTTAAGATTCTCTTGCTCTTGCTCAAATAGAATTACTTATTCTCCTAATTTCGTACTTAACTCTAACAAGTGGTTTCGTCTACATGTTGAGACCAATTTGTCAATTTTTTCTACAATTTTTCCCCTCTCTCTTTCCTGGCGTGTCTATTCTTTACTCTCGACAAATCCAAGTAAATTTTTGCTGAGAAATCTGCTTCAGGGCTCTCATTTAATTCTGCACTTACAACCAATTCATGCAGACATATGTAGATATCAGCCAAATGCAATTTAATAAGTGCCAGATTGACTAATGACTACGAGGTAAGGCTTTCGAATGTCCACTTTGAATCACTCTTTCTTAGAATTTTTGCACTTGTAGTAGAATTATTACCACGATTGCCAGACTATGAACACAAAAAAAAAGGTACCAACATGAAGATCAAAATTTTACATACAGCCCTAACTTCATTTAGAGAATTTAACACTCTGGGGTTTGGATTGGTTTGTTTAACGGTAGTTCAACTTCTTATGGGTCATTTAATGCTGATATTTTATTTTCTTGAATAATCTTTTTCAAAAAATGTGTTGCTGATAATTTTTATATTTTCATGTTTTGACCCTAGTTTGAGAGGTTCACTATTTACCCATAGCTTGGTCCCTGACCGGTGCTATGACCCCTACTTAGTAAGGGACTTAGTGAATGCAAGGGAAGGAGCAATTTACCTACTAATACCTCGCAGAACAGGGAATCAAAGAAATAGTGAAGGGACATACAATGCTCAGACCTGCAAAAGATACATTATTCAGACTACTTTCTTCATCTTTATCACCATATTTATCACAACGTTTCGACCATTGTGCACTCTGGCCTTCTTCAGGTGGTTGGAATGTCGTTGTGATAAATATGGGGAGCGTACAACGGCTGAAACGTTGTGACAAATATGGAAACAAAGATGAGGACAATAATGTAAATTGTGTACATAATACCTCATCTCATCAATATAGACAGATACCAAAAGATAGGAAGTTGTGGAGAACTATTATCAGATGATTATATTAGTCAGATACATTGTAAATATCAATATTTCTTGCTTTCTAATATTTTCATGCCATTATTTTTTCTCAATGTTACCACACTCCTAGTTGCATTCTATCACTGCCAATCAGATACCGAACTACCGCCCATTAAGATGAACAAATGTCCTCTTGAGGAGGAACCATACCTTGAGAGACCATTCGGTCTCAGACTAATGCCTGATATTAAGTGGAACTCATACATATGATCTGTTACTAAAGATACAAATAAAATGGTCAGCTCCCTGTACCTGACTCCACATGCATACCTCACAAGAGTCAGATCAGCCTAAGAATGGAATAATGTTGCCGTATTTGGGCTTCCCAGTCCAAACTTTCCAGTCTTGATAGACATCAAAATCATCTCCAAGTCCCTGTGGGGTGACAAATTATTTTCCACCTTCCAACTCACAGGTGGTATGTGGTGAGCCTCTGACTTCTCTATCACTACTTCCATAGAAAGTGCTTGGACAAACTACATTCTTTGATTCTGCAAGTTCTAACCTTCACAGGAAGGACATGCCATGCCACTTACATTGTAACAAACCACCCACATTCCCTACATATTCCATCAGACAGGAGTAAGTTCCACTTGAACGGCTTTTTCCTGTGAACCACTGCTCTGTGTAACAGACTCCCAAGAGGATGCTTCCCTGATCACTTTAATCTTAACCTGTTCAAGACTTGAGTTAACCATTATCTTTCCCTCCTATCCATATAAACTGTCCTTTAATGTAACTCGTAACCTAGATTGGCTCCCAGGTCTTGTACAGGGGGATCCTTACTGTAGAAAACAAAAATTCAAATTTGCTTAAAAATATGCCAAAAATTTAGCATTGTTCATAAGATTTCCTTTCCTTTACGCTAAGAGACTTTTTTTCTCAGTGTTACATCTTCTGTCTATATAAATATAAGTTCTGAAATAAAAATTCCTGCATTTACCTTGTAAAGGCTCCTTAAGTAATGGGGAGGAGACACGGCGGAGGAGAGGACAGTGGCTCGGATTGAGGAATTGGAGAGCCGAGTTTCAATTCCAGTCAAATCCATTATGTGCTAATACTCTTGGGAAAGGTATGAATCCTCTTCTTCTCTCCCCAGCTATGGGTAAATAGCAAGACAGACCATGTTCTATAGCCTTAGATAGTAACTGGTCTTTCACAGAAAGAAAAGGCAACCTACTGTGGAAAAAAAAAATGTGCCTCGTCAGTCATGTATCAAAAGATAGAGAATCGTCTAAGCATGTATCCCGCATGACACATAACTGACTGAAGTAACGAAACACATCAAACATTTTCTTTGCCATTTCTTTTATTTACATTGTTTTTGCAGATGCAATTTATTTATATGATATTTTACAGTGGGACCATCAACTTAGATATACTAAAGTCTCTAGCTATGAAATCTCTGGGAGGGCTTTCTCAATTATCAAATCTTTTATAGGTCCCTGAAGGCTATTGTTAATTGCAAATAATCAGAAGCCCATGCTAGCATTACTCAGGGTATTCTCATTGGTCCTACCCACTTTCTGCTCTATATTAAGGATCTGCCTGAGGATATACTCTGGTTATTAGTGAATATCAATGCAGATAATACAACAGTTTATAGTAGCACCTCCTAAAAATTTGTTACTCAGAATCTGGAAGCCGATTACTACCCTACCGAGATCTGATGGATCGGTATGTCTAAAGCCAAACTCAGGATCTGTTTGGTAATGGTGGAATGTTACTAGTTTGGATTTGGAGCCCTCAGATTTCAGTCAGGGTATTAATCAGTTTCCAGATGCTGAGTATTCAATTTTTTAGGAGGTTTTCCTATAAACTGTTGTATCATCTGCATAGATATGCCAACTTACTTGTTACTTATTTTCTCTAATAACAGTATCCACCTGAACTTTTCTTTTAATTTCATGCAGTGTCACTGATAGATCACAAATGGTATTGCAGAGAACATTCATAATTTCATTCTCAGCTCTTAGCAATTACATAATTTAAGTATGAGTCTCAACAAACTCTATGTGTGACTTAGCTTTTTTGATAGCATGAATGCCATTTTAAAATTGTAATACAACAGATCTATTCCCCATCACTATAGTCAATTTGTTGTATATGTTGGGATTCCCATTTTTAACCTGAAAATAGATATCAATGGAGAGTGGTCAATCTGTAGGGTGAACCTTCTACCATGGATGAATTTGTGAAATTATTCCACAGCGAAAATTATTTCCAACATCTTTTTCTCTATCACACTATAATTCTTCTCAACTGGAAAAAAAGCGTTCTTGGTGCATGTGCTATTTCTTTTACAGAACCATCTTTGTGCTTATGCAAAATAAAGGCACGAATGTCATAGTTACTTCTGTTGCTCATCATGATTATTTCTAATTTTGGATCAAGACCATGCCTTGAATGCATATTAGGGTTCAAGCTTACCCTGAAACCCAAGTGGAATTTCATATTGCTATAGATGATGGAAAAATGTACTGTTCCTTTTTACCACTGTAGTAAATATGTGCCACCTGAAATGCACGGGCTTACAACCATATTATGTTTAAACATCAATTCTTGTTTGATCACTGATGTCAATCAATATCAAGCCTGGTCCTTCCATAGATAAGTATACTGGACTAGACAAGTCGATATAAAAATCATGCTTCATACAGTAACATGAAACATTTTTTGTGCAAGATATAAAAATTTTATTTTCCTCCCAACTTCAAGTTCTTGTGCCAGACGCAAATCTTATTTGGTAGAAACAGCAACTCTTGAAAATAGTCACAACTTAACAAACAAGACGACCACTTTGTAAAATTTTAAAAGGAACAACACATTTATTTACAACTAGCAGTAGAGACCAGCGTTGCTCGGGGATGTAACAGTAAGAGATAGATCAAGTATCAACTATCATAAAGACTGAAAAACAAAATTGACAAAGATTATTTTTTAAGGTTGATGGACATACATGTCTTAATTAGTTTTTTTTTGTTTTTTTTTACGAATTGGTCAAACTCAAACAAAAACATTGTTTTCAATCGTTATGAGTCTATCAATTGAATAGAATTTTATTATAAACAATTGTCTTGTAAATAGAATTTTTAAAGCATTCTGAATGTAAAAATAAAGAAAAAAGTGTGCAAGACAATAAGAAACACTACCTGCCAAAAAAAGTGAAGTTTTGTTGAAATCGGTTGAAAAATGTAGGAAATCTGATCCTATATATAAACAAACACACACAAACAACCTGGGTTTTATAATAAGTATAACTCGGTATGAGTTGTCCCTCTTTCATTCTCATGATGCCTCTTAATCATGTTTTCAAATTTATTTCGTGCAAAAACAATTGTGTTTTTCCTATATTTGGCCTTGTTAGAACCACCGCAAGGTAATTTTACATAGTCCTGTGAAGTTTTCTTGAAATCGGTTGAAAAATGTAGGAAATCCGATCCAATATATAAACGTACACACACACACACACACACACACACACACACACACACACACACACACACAATCTGCGTTTTAGAATAAGTAAGATTACAAATTTTGAAAAGTTCAAAACAAGGGTTGCATGCAAATTTCTTTTTGTGCACTTCTTTGGTAGCATAACACTTTCCTGGGGTAACAGAAAAAGAGATTACCCACAGAAACAAGAAAAAGAATATTTCACAATTAGTTTAAGAAATGGATTCATGTATAAAAATTATTCCCTTCAAAAATAGAGAAAAATTGGGAAAAACTTGAAGAAAGGATTTAACAGTATGACACAAGGCAGAAATTTTCCAAATGTCACCCGCCTCTGTTTTTAACCGTATGCTGAAACAGGATGTCTCAGCTTGGAGGGGTTTTGTAGTATAAAGTTTACTTGTTTGTTCTTGGGTTTTAAATCTTCAGTTGTAAGAATCTGACTTGTATTTGTCAGGTGAGATTTATGACTTTCATCTGGACTTCCTTTTGAAGTGCAGGGTGATATGCTCACTCCGTTTTTGTCAACAGCACATCCTTGTCTCCTATTGAAGATCTGCCTAAGCCCACTTCTCATCTACCTCAGCACTCTTCTTTTATTCTCTGCCCTTGTTCTCTGCTCCTGCCTCAGCTCTCTTCTTCCACTCCGAGATCGCTGATAGCAGTCCTTTTTATTGAAAAAGTGACCGGGATATTGGCTCCAGCCAAAATTTGACATTGGCCAGCAAACTAGTTTCTCATTGGCCAATATATATATATATATATATATATATATATATATAAATTCTCCAATTATTAAAAAAAAAACAAATCTGAAATATTTCAAACAATTTTGGTGGTTCACTTTTAGAATGGAGTAATATTGCCATATTTGGGCTTCCCAGTCCAAACTTTCCAGTCTTGATAGACATCAAAATCATCTCCAAGTCCCTGTGGGGTGACAAATTATTTTCCACCTTCCAACTCACAGGTGGTATGTGGTGAGCCTCTGACTTCTCTATCACTACTTCCATAGAAAGTGCTCGGACAAACTACATTCTTTGATTCTGCAAGTTCTAACCTTCACAGGAAGGACATGTCATGCCAATTACATTGTAAAAAAACAACCCACATTCCCTACGTATTCCATCAGACAGGAGTAAGTTCCACTAAAAGGGTATGAAAAATGCACAAAATTTAACACACAAATTGTCTAGCCCTTTTGAAAAATATACTTTTCTCAAAACGTCTATAAAAAAAAAACAAAAACATCCTAAACTATTATATATGGATCTTTAACATTTTTTACCAATAATAAAAATAACATTTTTATATCACTATAATAGTATTATCTTTTTTTCTAGACAATTACCCAGGACTACTTATCAAGCCATTCATGATAGTAAAAAGGATAACTGGCTCTTACCACATCATCTCCTCTTTTGAGACTTACTTCCTATAGAATTTATACTTCTTTTTCTTTTTAGGTTAAGATCCAACACTTCTGTAGGCTGTCTCTTCCTCCTTCTGGAGCTATCTGGGGTATAGGTACTTCAAAAACATCAGGCAGAACCACTATTGGCTCCTCCTCTCAGATAATCTGTCCTTTCGACTACCTTATTTGATTTCTATGTCTTTTATCCACCCATGTAAAACCTTCTATCATAGACAATAAATTTCCGATACATCACTCAACTACCCAATCTTTTCAGCATTCCTTTCCATTTTTTTACATTAGAAAGAATACTTTTTGCTGAGTATGAAGTATTTCTTGCTATCAAATTTTTTCTCGTTTTCAAGCATTTTTTTTTATTATTTAGCAGCAGTTTGTCAAACACTAATCTAATTTTCCTTGTGAACACTACCCGATACCATGTTAGGATTAGATGTCACCTTATACTGTGTTAGAATTAGATGTCACCTGATACTGTGTTAGGATTAGGGGTCACCTGATATACACATAAAAACTGCAGTAATAACATATTCTTATTTTCACCTCCATTAGTTTTTTTTAAATGCCCTATTGAATGTATCGACAAAGCATTTCATTTGCCTGTTTGATCTTGGATGGTAGTGGAGAGTTTTGATATGTTTTATCGCAAAGGTTTTACAAAATCTTTCAAACTCTTTAGCAGTGAATTGCATGGCATTGTCCGAAACAATGGTATTTGGGATACCGTATATAGCAAATAATCCATGCAAGAAATTTATTGCAATTGTAATTCTTGGTGCATGTGCTATTTCTTTTACAGAACCATCTTTGTGCTTATGCAAAATAAAGGCACGAATGTCATAGTTACTTCTATTGCTCATCATGATTATTTCTAATTTTGGATCAAAATGCAAGAGAAACAAGTTTGATGTTGTAATCTTTTTAATTTTTTCAAATGCTTTTTGAAATTCAGCTTGACTAATTTCAATAAGAGCCTTTTTTTAGTAAATTATTTAATTGTGCTCACAAAACATACACGTTCAGAATTAAAAAAAACCTCATAACAATTTGTGAAACTTAAAAATGTGTAAAGCTGTTTGTTGAGGAAGGCATATTTTTAATTGTACATGCTCTGGTTGGATCTAGTTTTCTGACGTTTTCATTGATAATTTAGCCAAAATATTTCATTTTCATCATGAAATATTCCCAGTCACTACTCACTTTAAATCCATAATTTGCTTATTTTTCTAAATACCTCATTTACTTGTTGCATATGCTGCTCTTGGTTTTCACTTTTTGTTAAAATGTCATCTAAGTCAGCGATCGCAAAGTTTAGATCACTCACCATTGAGTCCATTACTTGTTGAAAAATTCCAGGGGCTACCTTAATTCCAAAAGGTAATCTGTTAAACTTGTATAATTCCTTGTAAGTATTGACAAACAGTTTTGAACATTCTTCATCAGCATTGATGGATTTGCAAATATGCACCTGACAATTCCAAATTTAAAAAGTACTTTCCACCATTTAACTTTGCAAAAATTTCTTCTGGGTTTGGCAGTGAGTAATTGTAAGCTTACAGGCAATCATTCAGTCCCCTGGAGAAATTGGCACATAATTGAATTTTGTTATTTTTCTTTTTCACATTGCCTGTCATCAACGCTACATTTACAATAATCTTGAATTTTTATTCTTCTTGTTAACTTTACAATGTGAACTCGTGTGTCCCAATTTTCACAGTCAAAACATTTTTTTGTTCTTGAAAAGGCAGTTCCTCTTGAAATATAGTTCACTGCATCCATAACATGGATTTGGTTTTGTGAAGTATTTTGTTTTCCCATATTATTTTTGACAAGCAAAAATTATGTGAGCCATATCATTTTGCAAGTTTAGTATTCTTTGACACCCTTCAGCTACAGCTTACAAGGTCAATTTTGTGTTCTGTTCAAGCTTAGTCAACATTCCATAACAGATTTCGGCATCCCTATTTGCTATCAACCCTTGCACAAAGATCAAGCATTTAAACATGTCAGGAATTAATTCATTTAACTTGAACATTTCACATTCTCTGTTTGCTATACTAGCATAACTGGTATAATCTTCACATTCTTTTTTCACAAGATTTACACATTGCCAACGTGTATTGAACAATGAACTTTGTTCACTGAAAATTTTACTTCATAATATAAGTTTCTTCAAACAATTTTTCAGCAGGATGTAATTCACCTATTTTTCATGTTCCATGGGCCCTAACTTAACAGAGACACTTTTTCTTATCTGATCAGCTTATAAAGTCTTTTGTAAAGATTTTCTCATAGTGTCTGTAGTATGCTGTAAATGTAACCTTTTTATTTTGGTTATATTTAAATACATCAATTGCATTTACTATTGAGTCCTATGAGAAACAAGTAGACGTTTTTTGTTACCGTAAAGGTAACAAAAAACGTCTACTTGTTTCTCATAGGACTCAAAAAAACGTCTATTTGTTTCTTCACAAAACGTTCTAGCATTTTTGCTGATGTTCTTGTTGTCTCAATAATATTTCCTGGAATTGTTGTTGGTGTTGTTGTCATTGTTCTTGCTGTTGTTTTATTAATTCTAACATTATTAGATTCATGTCTCCATTTGTAATTGTTTAACTTGAAAACAAAGTATATTTCAGATGTTTTAATCTTCTGTTGTTTCCAGCATAATTTTTCTTTTTTCAACACACTGATTCTACAAGATGAATAAATATCAAAACTTTTCCCACTACTATTATAATAGATAGTGAATCATCCTTGTCACTAACTGTTATGGTGTGGGGTCTGGCAAGACACAACACTTAACTCGACACGGTCAGTCATGATAGTAGTATTCAATACTCATCTAGACAACTGATATGTCCCGGAAAGGAATATATTTGAACAAAGTAGCTAAGTGGTTTTGGCTACTATAACCAAGTAGAATACGGTAGCAATAATCGACTGGTACACATCGTGGTCACAGGTAAGAAGTGTAGATCAATGGTGTAGTCCAATGGGTGTCATTATTAACTTAGCTCTCAGACTAAGGCTCTGACTCTCCTACACATCTGTCAATATTTATGACAGACACCAGCCAATCATATTCCAGTGAAGGGGAACACAGTTGTATGCATGTTCCATTATATCAACAAGTCACTGCAATATTATTTATCATCTTCTAGACAATTACCCTGGACTACTTATCATGAATGGATCAGTCCATTCATGATAGTAAAGAGGGTAACTGGCTCTTACCACAACAAGTTTATATATAGGTGATTTTTTATCACTTTAAACATTATTTTTAGTGAATACTCATATTTGAGCAGATTCTCCATCTATTTATTAAACAGTATATTTATTTTTGTCTACCAGCCTGAATATTTGAGATATCTTATTAAACAAAGATTTCTGCTCTCCAGCAGGATTTGAACATGTTTTCCTCTGGGCAGAGGGAGCTACTGTCAGATCAGGTATGCTCTAACCAACTGAGCTACCAGCCAATGAGGCAAGGCTAAATTTGTGCCTTCAAGTGAAACTTCTTTGACCATAGATCAGTATATATTATATAGGTGATTATTGCTATATTCTCCAAATAAATTTTAAATTGTTTTGAGGTGTTGTAATCTGGTGCTGTTTTTCTGACTTTCCATGTTATTTCGGCTATTATTTTGAGATCTTTTATACATTTTGGTAGGGTTACATTATTTGTATATTTTTTGTTGCCAATTATATTTTGCTTACATAACTTCTGTCTAGGGACCTCATGTTAGTTCTATGTATTCTTTCTGTCTTTCCTTTAGATCTTACAGTAGCTTCATATATTATGTTGATTTGTACATAGTTACCATTTAGTGGGCATTTACACTTGCAGGTGTTGCTTCTGAGTGTTTGCAGTATACTAGTATTTTTACTATTTTTTTAATCATTTATATTATGTAAAAACAGACATAGTTAAAATTCTGATCAAACTCATTGACAAACACTTTCCAAAATTGAACAAACTATGCAAAATATTCAATAAAAAGACCTGAAACTTGAGCTGTTTCTGCACTGAAGACATGCTACAAATGGATTTAAGTTCAGAGCACATTTTTACTGCATATTTATTCACTTTCCTACTTTCACTTTCACTTTTCATAATTTTATAATCTGTTAAAAACCTATTATTCTACATTTTTTTTGTCTGGTTCACACATTTTACTTTTAGTTTCGCTTTCACTTTTACTTGTAACAGCTCTTTTCCAGTACTTGTGTGAAATATTATTTTACTAACTTGATTATCTTTTTCTCCCACACTTTAAACTTGTCACTTTTATTCATAGTTCTCGTCTCTATTAGATATACTTTACATTAACCTGTTTGAGTACCTCTTTATACTCTGCTGTAAGCATCATTTAGACATAAACCTATTTTGTTATATATGTGTATCATTAATATTTAACATATAACACATATATACAAAACCTATTTATTATATTCCAGCTGGTGAAAATTTTACTGTTTTCATCATTTGTATTTTCTGATGTGTTAATTCTTTCCTTGTTCTGAATTTTTGAATGAGTTAATTTTAAATTTAAGAACTGAATATATTTCTTACGATATCCAAACTATAAAATAACCATTGTAATTCCACTATTTTATTGTTAAGTCTTTTAGCTTAAGAACTTAAAAAAATATATCGGAAACAATTACTTTTATTATCATGTATTCTAGTGTTGTTAATTCTCTCTTTGTATTCTGACTATCACCAAAATTACATTTCATTCATGAAGTATAATTATCCATAAAACTTGAATATTATTGAGAATATACATCAGCTATATAGAAAAAATTGTAAGACATGAAAATGATATGTTGGCTGGCCACTCATATTTGAGCATGCCTGTCTACTAGGGTGGCTAGCCAATCCCTGTTGCAGACATCTGCTTATGCACATTTGCATTTGTTCAACACTCACAGAGACCACCTGTAGTTTATACTACAACTATGCCAAGCAGAACTTAGTTTCTGAGAAAGCACACAATATCTGGCATTATCAACAGTCTTAACAAGGCCAGTATGTTCAAACCATCAGTCATGATGACTTGCAACTTCCTGCTGTCACAACCATTGATGTGTTCAAAATAGTACTGTGGTATATATATATATATATATATATATATATATATATATAGAGATAGATAGATAGATAGATAAACCAAAAGATTTGGGCATAACCTGCATTTTTTAAAAACCTTCAAATGAAATATTTTTGTATTTTTTAAAGTAAAAGATAAAATTTCGGTAACTACAATTTACTTACTTTTACTCTGACAAAAACAAGCACAATGAAAAAATATCATACAACAGTATTATATTTTGGTTTTGTCAACAAAACCACCACCTGTCTTAATTACTGCTTAACAACTTTTAGCATTCTTTCCATAAGTTTTTGAATAGAAAAGTAGATGTCAGACTTTTCCAAACATTCTGTTATATACTGTACCTATGAACACTAAAGGGTATTTCCTAATCCTTACAAATACTTTGGACGCTACTGTAAATTGAAAATGCATTGAAAATGAATCTTACTATGAAAATGCATTGGAAATGTTTCTTTCTATAAAAAAAATGCATTGGAAATGATTCTTACTATGAAAATGCATTGGAAATGATTTTTACTATGAAAATGCCTTAGAAATGATTTTTTCTATGAAAATGCATTGGAAATGATTCTTACAATGAAAATACATTGGAAATGTTTCTTTCTATAAAAATGCATTGGAAATGTTTTTTACTTTGAAAATGTATTGCATATGATTCTTACTATGAAAATGCATTGGAAATGATTTTTACTATGAAAATGCATTGAAAATGATTTTTACTATGAAAATGTATTGCAAATGTATCTTACTATGAAAATACATTGAAAATGATTCTTACTATGAAAATACATTGAAAATGACTTTTACTATGAAAAGGCATTGGAAATGATTCTTACTATGAAAATGCATTGAAAATGATTTTTATTATGAAAATACATTGGAAATGTTTTTTTTACCTTGATGATGCATTGGAGATGATTCTTACTAAGAATATGCATTGGAAATGATTTTACTATGAAAATACATTGCAAATGAATTTTAGTATTGTTATATACTGTATCTATGAACACTAGTGGGTATGTCCAAATCCTCATAAATACCTTGGACATTATCATAAGTGGGGATAATATGCTGTGCTCTAGTATGCCACTAGCAGTGGTTTACCTTACTCGTGCTGCTGGCAAGTATTATATTTTATTGATGTTATAAAGATTACCATTTTATTTCCAACCTCCATTTTGATTATTTCTAATTTAGTAAGCCTTTCTAGGTTACAACACATTCTTCAAGCACTGAAAAGCTCACTCTCACTATTTGTGTATTCTCTCCAAACTTTCCTATCCAATTCATCCCATATTAATTCAATGAAAGAGAAGTCAGGATATAATTGAGTCAGAAAATAATTGAGTTCAACTGTCGACCCAGGAGCAGTTTTCCTTCCATTTCTTTTGCTCTCAATCATCAAGTGTTTATTTTCAGCAGCAGTTGTCACTTTTGGTGTTCTAGATCTTTGTCTCTCAACATTTGTGCCAGTTTTCAACTATCATTGTAACGAATATTGCACCCGATGTCTAGAAAGCTTCAATTTCATGGCAATTTTTCTTTGAGACAAGCCTTCTTTGAATAAAATTTCAATATGTGCCCTCAATCTCAATGTTGTTGATTCGATTTTGCCATTTTGTGCAAATTACTTCAAAATTTAAAAAATAACTATGAAAAAAATTTGTAATTGCACAATCTTTTTTTCTTAAAAATATATATATATAATATATATATATATATATATATATATATATATATATAAAGCTCTTTCAGTAAAATGAATATGAGCCCTCAAGTTGACTGGCATTTGCTTACATTTGTAAAGACAATATGCTAACTAGAATTAGCAGTTTCTCTTTGCCATGCACTGATGGCTTAGGGGGTAGAAATTCCAACTGACACCAAATTAGTTGGGTTTTGATCCTGGCTTGAGGCTTTCAGACTAGTTGCACTGAGGAGCTGTAATACAGTGAAACAGTACTATCTGCAAATGACATATATATATATATATATATGTGTGTGTGATAGAAATTATTAGGAGGATTTGATAATTATAATTAAGTAATTCATTGCGTCTAGAAGAAACCTCAACAGAATGCAGAAAGCACTGGACAGCCGTTTTGTTCTATATTTGGGACTCATCAGCAGTGCGCATCCACTACCGAGAATTGAAACACTGACAGTTAGGTTTTCATGCAAACATCATGCCAACTGTTCCACCAGGCCTTGGTGATGAAGAGGTAGCAAATCAGACTCAATATAGCGCCGCTCGCTCACATATTCCGTGGTGGAACTCAACTGAGATTCTCTCTAACCATAGGACTGTGCCCCCAGGAACCACGACTACTATCACCAAGCCGCTCAGACTTGAGCATTAGAAGCCAGTTCAAGCAATGATATACAAGTGATAGAAATTATTAAAAGGATTTGATAATTATAATTAAGTAATTCAGCGAATCTGAAAGTTCCACCATGGAATATGTGAGTGAGTGGCGCTATATTGAGTCTGATTTGCTACCTCTTCGTCACTGAGGCCTGTTGGAACAGTTGGTATAACATTTGCATGATAACCTGACTGTCAGGGTTTCAATTCTTGGTAGTGGATGTGCACTGCTGATGAGTCCAAAATATAGGATTAAATGGCTGTCCAGTGCATTCTGTTGAGGTTTCTTTCAGACTCAATGAATTAATTACTTATATATATATAATAAAAAAGGCTTAAACACTAATATTCCATGTATGTATATTTTCCACTAATATTTTTTTTTTTTTTTTTTTTTTTTTTTTTTATATATATATATATATATATATATATATATATATAATAAAAAAAAAAGAACAGTAAGATATATAATCCGTGTTCTTATAGATATTTTTTTTTTACAAAATAGTGCTCAATGTAAATTTACAGAGACATTAAATTATAAATTAATTGATTTAAAATATATTTTTTTTGCTACACAGTTCTAACCATGTTTCAAAAATGGAAAATTAAATTTGTGGCTTTTTAGCTTCCATTTTGAAACATGGTTAGAACTGTGTAGTGGAAAAAATATTTTAAATCAATTAATTTATAATATATATATATATATATATATATATAGATAGATAGATAGATAGATAGATAGATAGATAGATATAACTAAGAAAATACCGTCATAATGACACAGTCTGTTTTTTTTTTAACAGACAAATACATGTGTTTTGTTGACAACATTAGTCAATGATGAATTAACATTTAGAACCTGTATGAACATTTATGTTAGTTGAAAATTTTGGTAATCTCAAAGAGACGACTGAGTGGTTATTTCATTCTTTGTTTGTTTCTTTCTTTCATTCTTTCCTTTTTTTTCTTTCTTTCGTTCTTTAATTCTTTTCTTTCTTTCTGTCTTTCCTTCTTTATTTCATCCTTTGTGTCTTTCTTTCATTCCTTCCTTCTTTTTCTTTCTTTCATTCTTTTTTCTTTCTTTCTTTAATTCTTTTCTTTCTTTCTGTCTTTCTTTATTTACTTATTTCATTCTGTCTCTTTCTTTCATTCCTTCCTTCTTTTTCTTTCTTTCTTTCTTTTTTCTTTCTTTCTTTTTTCTTTCTTTCTTTAATTCTTTTCTTTCTTTCTGTCTTTCCTTCTTTATTTCATTCTTTGTCTCTTTCTTTCATTCCTTCCTTCTTTTTCTTTCTTTCATTCTTTTTTCTTTCTTTCTTTTTTCTTTCTGTCTTTAATTCTTTTCTTTCTTTCTGTCTTTCCTTCTTTATTTCATTCTTTGTCTCTTTCTTTCATTCCTTCCTTCTTTTTTCTTTCTTTTCATTCTTTTTTTTTCTTTCTTTAATTTTTTCTTTCTTTCTGTCTTTCTTTCTTTATTTCATTCTTTGTGTCTTTCTTTCATTTCTTCCTTCTTTTTCTTTCTTTCATTCTTTTTTCTTTCTTTCTTTCATTCTTTATTTACTTATTTCATTCTGTGTCTCTTTCTTTCATTCCTTCCTTCTTTTTCTTTCTTTCATTCTTTTTTCTTTCTTTCTTTAATTCTTTTCTTTCTTTCTGTCTTTCTTTCTTTATTTCATTCTTTGTCTCTTTCTTTCATTCCTTCCTTCTTTTTCTTTCTTTCATTCTTTTTTCTTTCTTTCTTTAATTCTTTCTTTTTCTTTTTTAATTTTTCTGTCTTTCTGTCTTTCTTTCTTTATTTCATTCTGTGTCTCTTTCTTTCATTCCTTCCTTCTTTTTCTTTCTTTCATTCTTTTTTCTTTCTTTCTTTAATTCTTTTCTTTCTTTCTGTCTTTCTTTCTTTATTTCATTCTTTGTCTCTTTCTTTCATTCCTTCCTTCTTTTTCTTTCTTTCATTCTTTTTTTCTTTCTTTCATTCTTTGTTTCTTTCTTTTTCTGTCTTTCACTCTTTGTTTCTTTGGGTTTTTTTTCACTCTTTCTTTCTTTCATTCATTCTTTATTTCTTTTTTATTTCTTTTATTCTTTGTTTTGTTCTTTCTTTCTTCTGTGATGTCAATGAACAGTCGTCACTTTTGGGATATCAACGAATACACGTCACTTTCCTCAATGCTCATTGTAGTAGAGACTTTGTAATCGCAGATACAACTAGAGTATGCTGCTGAACAATACTGGTGTAAGACACCTTCAAATATTACTCGCACTAATAGTAGTTGCTCAATAAGACTCACTCAAATAGTAATCCGCTTAGTGATCCGAATAGAGAAATAGTATAGTGAATAGAGTAGAGAATAGTGGTCCATATGGTAATAGAGGATAGACTAGAAATGGTGATCCGAAATAGTAATAGAGGATAGAATAGAAATGCGATCATTTATACGTTAGCTACTTCCTACATATATGCATTTCCTCTAAGGTCACATGGTCTAAATTCAATAATGTGAGCGCCTGTGTTTGTTCACTGGAGATCTATGTTCAAACTCAAGTGTCGGCAGCGACAATTTATTCCTATATAACACTTCCATTCTTTCTTTCTTTTTTCTTCCTTCTTTCTTTCTTTAACAGCTTTAACAAAACATTTCAATAACAATTATATTTATGAATGTAGATCAATATTTAAAGAATAAATGTGGTTCTACAGAAGGATGCTGAGAATACTAGGGACCAGATATGTAAGCAACGACAAAGTTTTAGATAAAATGGGAACGAAAAGGACACTTACACTTAACATATGGTAGAGACAGTTGAAATTTCTGGGGCACATAATGAGGAAAGAGGGCTTGGAAAATTTAATGCCCACAGATCAGATTGAAGGCAAGAAGAAGAGAGGAAAACAATGCTAATCCTTACTTAGTGAGCTTGTGTAAATGAATGGTGGAACAAGGTTTAGGAGAGATGACAAAAAGACAAAATTTATTAAGATCCACAAAGGATGGGAAATAGTGGAGAGCTATGATCACTAACGTCCTGAAGAGACCG
The DNA here is from genome assembly GCA_903632075.3 of Acanthosepion pharaonis. Taxonomy (NCBI): domain Eukaryota; kingdom Metazoa; phylum Mollusca; class Cephalopoda; order Sepiida; family Sepiidae; genus Acanthosepion; species Acanthosepion pharaonis. The sequence goes on from CAHIKZ030001868.1 coordinate 919,329, forward strand.
GTCACACAGAAGAAGAAGGAGAGAAGACAAATGAAAAGATTTTAAACTAACAAAGTTTACCATATCACAGATGGAAACTTTAAACTGTTAAGAATGGTTTTTCTTCTTCTTCAAAATGGCTATTTCTTTCTTTATTTTAGAAAAAATATTATCTTTTCTTTTGCTTTTCTTTCTTTTTCTTTTATTCTTTCTTTTTTCTTGTTGTCTTACAATGACTATTTTTTACTTTCCTTTTCTTAGAAAAATTATCATCCTTTCTTTTGCTTTGCTTTCTTTTTCTTTTTTCTTTTATTCTTTCTTTCTTTTTTATTTCTTCTCTTACAATGACTATTTTTCTTTTCTTTTTCTTAAAAAAATTATTATCCTTTCCTTTCCTTTGTTTTCTTTTTCTTTTTTCTTTTATTCTTTCTTTCTTTTTTTATTTCTTCTCTTACAATGACTATTTTTTACTTTCCTTTTCTTAGAAAAACTTTTACCCTTTCCCTTGCTTTTCTTTCTTTTTCTTTCTTTCTTTTATTCATTCATTCATTCTTTCTTTCTTTCTTTTCTTACAATAAATATTTTTACTTTCTTTATCTGAGAAAAATTATTATCCTTTCCTTTCTTTTTCTTTCAGTCTTTTTTTCTTTCTTTTTTCTTTCTTTTCTTGCAATCACTATTTTTTTATTTTCACTATCTTAGAAAAATTACTCTCCATTCCTCTCCATTCCTTTGCTTTTCTTTCTTTCTTTCTTTCTTTCTTTCTTTCTTTCTTTTTCATTCGTTTTTCTTTTTTCTTTCTTTTTGTCCAAACAACACAGTTTTTCTGTTTAGCTAACTTGCATTTTCTTTCTCCTTTTTTTCGCATCATTCATTTTAGTTTTACTTTTCATTCTCTTTGTATTGCTTTAACATTCTTTTCTTGCAGTCAAAACTGAATGGTCCATTATTTATCTGAGGTAATGGCAGCATGTCATGTAATACTAGCTTATAAATGGTTGAACAAGCAGAATTTTAATAGAATATCCATATTATCATGTATTAATGTATCATGATTTAAGTATAGATATATCTCTAGATTAATAAAACATTCATTAAAAAATACATATCTATATATCCCAAAGCTTTTAATAAAATATAATTAATTTAATAAGTTAACATCAGGTAGAGATTTATCAATTCAAGAAGTAACTTTACTGAAGTAACTTTGAATGCAAGAAATTCTAAGTAAGTTTGAAAAAATTGCTTTAAGCTTATAATTAGTGTACATTGTTTGTTAATGAACTTAATATATATATATATATATATATATATATATATATATATATATATAATTCACTCATGTTCTATAGACTCACTGATGAGTATGGGGTCACAGCTTTTAATATGTTAAGGATTGCTGCTGTGTTATCCATAGAATAGTGTTCTGATTGGTTTTAATTTATCCTGCAGCTAGTGTGCTTGCCAACCAAGGGTGAATTGACAAGTCTGCTTTACTATTTAACCCATAAATTGGAGAGAGTAGAGATGGATTCATACCTATCTCTAGAGTATTTACACAAAAGTCAATGTAACAGATGTAACTGGAATTTGAACTCAGCTCATTGAGTTCTCATTGGCATAACCTGCATATACCCGGATGAGTGGATTGATTTTGGGAGCGTCTGATGGTAGCACTAATCAGCTAAGAGAAGAACTTTGTATATGCATTAATTATATATATATATATATATATATATATATATATATATATATATATATATATTTTCATTGGTGCCCCGACTGCATGAATTTAAGTATGATACTAGGTTGACATCTCAGTCCCACCCTTTTACTGTTGAAACAGTTAAATATAATTGCCTCTTCTACCCCAGCATCATATTCTTTTGTACTTCCCAACAGTGAAACTCCCTTCCTCTTACTTGCTTCCCTGATAACTATAATCTTCAAAGATTTAAAGGTAATGTCAATCGACATCTTCTGTTTGCCTTGACCCCCATTCTTCTTCTTATCCTTCTTTTGTTCTTCTTTTTATTCCTTCTTCAACCCCACCCTATACCCAGTTTTTTCTCTTACTTACACTCTGTAGCCCTTTGTGAATTAGTGGCACTTCTGCCTTGCTTGGGGTGAAATGCTTAAAATGTTTAATGTTTATATATATATATATATATATATATATATATATATATATATATATATATATATATATGTACTGGGAAAAAATGTATAATAAAATGAAAAAAAAGTCATCAGACTAAAGAAAACAGAAAAATTTTTTTCATTTTGTCATATATTTGTCCTCACTACATATATACATGTGTATGTATGTATGTGTGTATGTATAATATATATATATATATATATATATTATATATGCTCAGTGCTTATTGGTAAGTGCTCAATATCAGTGATAAAGTTAATATATTTAGTTTGTAACCCTAGGTTTCCCGCTTATGCAATTCTTAGAACCATAAAACCCAGAGTTACAAACTCATATCCATTCTACTAAATATATATATATATATATATATATATATAAACTGTCAAAAATGTATGTGAAAAAGTCATCGGACTAAAGAAAACAGAAAACTTTTTTTTCCACTTTTGTCATACATTTGTCCCATATATATATATATATATATATATATATATATATATATACAAACAACTTTGATGAAAAAGAACTGACAAGGTCTGTTTAATTTTTTATTATATTTTTCTAATTTTCATGTAAGGAGCTGAGTATTGTGCTCGAAGTTCTGCATAAATTGTCCAAAGATCATATTATGTTATTTTTGTTCAAGCATTTTTGACTTTCAGATTCATTATCAAGAACCAATGTGGTGTTTCAGTGGTAGTTAGAATTTCTTTGTCTGCATCCTGGTATTCTTTAAGAAGCTGTACATTTGAAATGCCATAGCATGACGTCATGTGTAATGGTTAATGGAAATTAGGCCGCTGCACAAAATGAAGGCAATTTATTTATTTATTAATTTAATTTAAATTTTTATTTTGTTTTTATTTTTTATTTTTATTTTATTTTTATTATTATAATTCTGATAAAACATGTGCACACATTAATTATATCATATGTACTTCAAGATATTTTCTCCTGTGATGAATGATATTTTATTTAATGGGGACTGTTTATTTTGTATAATAATAGCTTCTAGAGTTATATGTCTTTCCTAAC